>CALNXI010001931.1:90657-97288 GCA_942486025.1 Porites evermanni
TTAAACTAGGCAGTTTTCTAATCTCTGAGGGAATCTTGTTCCACAGAACAGATCCTCTATACCACGTTAAAGAGCGTTATCACTTCTTTCAAAATCTGTTTTCGAAACTATGGGCGACGTAAAAGATAATTTTTGAGGCCAAAAAATACAACAACAACAACAACAACAACAATCGTTTAATGTTATCAGTTTTCATAAACCAAGACGTGTTTATGCAGCAGTCTGATATAGTTTAAAACCGTTTGCTAACAGGAAAGGCAGATTTAAGCTGTCAACTCCTGCCACGTGCACGTTGTCAAAGGACAAAGCACAAATCAGGGGCACCCAGCGGCAATTTTCGGGAAAATATCTGTTCGGAAGACGATTTGAGATCTAGATTTTTCGGAGCATTTGTCGTAAAATTTCTTGCTTGCCTGCCTCTCCTAGGATTTTCGAACATCTACAAAATGGTATAACTACCCATTTTTAACGGATTTTGACCCTAAAAAAGACCACCTAGAATTTTCGGGAGTCTTTTCCTGGCTGAAATTTTCGAGAAGGTAAGTTTTTATCCCTCTGATATTTTTTTTCACAGTTTTTTGCAAAATAAGCTGATTTTCCGGTGACACAAACCTTTTATAGTTGGCCAAAATCGTATCATTTTAGATTTTTTTTTACTCAAAAACACTAATCTAAGCAAACCAAAAAATTGATCACGTAACATTTTATGACGTCACAAAACTGTTTTCCGGCTTTTTGCGCAATTAGGAATTTCTTTTTTCAAATTTTTCTTTTTCCTTTAGCTTTCGACAGTAAAGATGTGTTATGTGTAACTTAAATAGCAAGGGTGACTTGACAATAAAACTCTTCATCTTAGACTTATTTTACAAGGGTGTACCCCGTTTTCGTGCTCCCAATTTATCCAGGTTCAAATTGTCATCTCACCTCATATTTCAAATATTGAAAAAGTTTTTTCAGCTTTCAACTTACCTTGGATAGTTCTTTCAAAAGTTTAAAATTTACGTCTGAATGACGTCAGCAAATGTGACGTCATAATTTGACATTTGGTGTCATCCTATGTTTCGTATTTTCAGGCCAAGTTTGGTTGGGAAAGAGTTAAAGCAAGCAAAGTTATTTTAAATTAATCGAAATTGTTACGTTTTGATAAGCCCTTTCGGGGGTGATTTGGCCCCAGCGCTAACTACGATGATCTTACAGTCACATATGTGTTCTAATCTTAATGTCAGAAATATATGAGTGGCGAAATAAATAAATATATATATCTTATTCACCGGCTGGGAAGTCCGTATTGGGAGAAACTGTGTCTGGGGTCTTGAACAACATTTTTATTTTTTTCCTACTGAGATTTAAAAGTTTCAGGAAAATTTTGCTTTCAGCCTCCAACCTATGTGTGTTGAGAAAGGGCGCGTTCATGTTGTTATTATTCGAAGCGCGCGATCGATTGGAAACCAAAACAAAATATTACAACATGATTTTTAACTAGGAATTTATATTATCACAATTAAGCTCTCTTAAAAATAAAGAGAGGTTTTTTGTGTCCTAGTAGACAATTCATAATCTGAGTGTCAAACAAGGATAAAAGAATTGACGAACTTAAAAGCCGGCACAGGAAAGAAAATACGGCAAAGATTTTCTTCGGCTGAATATTTACTTTCAGATAAATTCAATCGGGCGGGATAAAAACAGCACAAAGGCTTTATAAAAAGAGCTAATTACACATACCAATCTTAGGGTTTTGAAGTGAATTGGAATAAAAGAAGGCGATGTGGGTAACTAAAGTTAATATATTTGTTTCTCTCTTTTTGCCGCTACTGACTGACGACCTTTTCATGTTCTTGTTGTTTATTCAAGATTGAAAGCTACATGCAATCGTTGACAACAACCTTCTCTGAAAAGTAGAAAACTAGCGAGGCAAATTTAATGAAATTGAAAGACGGCAGAATCTAGATTCAGACCGCAAAAATGGAAAACAAACCTACAAACACGGCAAGAAATATGGTATTCACCGTCTCGGAAAAGCCTCGGTTAATTTTCGAAAACGCGACATTTTGCTAATAAAATTCTCTCGCGTTTTCCGGTCGTATCCCCTCCTCGATCTCCATAATTCTTCATAAGACACTCAGCCTCATTCATTAATTGTTAAGTAACACTATCTTATAATAATAATGTCCTTCTTCACTTTGTTAATATTGCCAATTACGCGCAGTTATTCCCTATGGAACTAAATGTTTGGGAAGAAATTAGTTCACAACTTCGTGTCAAACAAACGCGTCTCTCAAACATCACATCGGACGTTAAAAACAACAACAACGAAAAAAACTTTGAAACAGTTATAGCAAACACAAATTTTCAAAAGCCACAACTGATATCCCAATAAGTCCATCCGTTCCTTCTTTTAAATTTGTATTAACCGCGTTATTTATACCTTCTCTTAATGTTCCGAGCCGTTATTTTCATGTTTCACCCATTTAGTGTCATTTCCCACTCGTGGAAATTCAACCTCGTCTCCAGGGATTTTCCCTTAGAAAATGGAAGGAAAAGCCCTGGGGTCGAAGTTGGTGGAGTTTGATAAAAGGAAACTTAAGTACCAGACGTTGCAGGTACCACAGACGCCAACCGGAAGTATTTTTGCGGCATGACAGCCACTGCGCATGTCAAGACGTTTTTGGGCTGCAGTCACGGACTTCAATACGCGAGTTTTCAGGTTGAAACCAGAGGTTCAGAAACGTGAGAGAGTTAGAATTGTTAATATTCGATAACCAATAGTTTCCAATCCTTATATGTTCTTTTGTTATGATAGAACTTTAAAAGCGTAGTAGAATCTTTGAAACACATTTTCAACTGAATTATTCTGTCCGCGTTCGTAATGGTCTGACGTTGGTTTGCTTAATAATTTGTATTTGGCACGCAAACCGCGTCCCTGATCCAGTTCTGCGCGACCAGCGTGCCGTTCTTGACTGACGGTTTGAGTGCCAAATGCAAATCATTAAGCAAAATAACGTGAAAACATCACGAGCGCCGACAGAATAATTCAGTTGAAAATGCCTTTCAAAGATTTGCGTTAAGTTTTGTTTCTTTGTTACGAAGAAAACATGATTTCAGATGAAGAATTTCTACTTTCGTATGACGAATACTCTTCGAAGAACCCTCAATTTGAACCCCTGGTTTCAACCTGAGAACTCACGTTTTGAAGTCCGTGACCGCAGCTCTAGAACTTCTTGACATGCGCAGTGGCTGTCATGCTGCAAAAATACTTCCGGTTGGCGTCCGTGGTTCCAAGAACGTCTGATTCTTAAGTTCCTTAATTAGGGGCTTAAGAGACGACGAAGGCGACGGCAACTAGAACGTAAAAATAAGCCATAGGTTTAGACAACAAAACAACAAATATGCCCCTGCATCGCGCTTTTATTGTAAATTTTTTGCGGTCACTGCACGACACGACGTAAAAATGCCTAATTTCACGACTCTCTTTTTCTTTTCCTGAACTACGATTTACTGTTTGAGAATTGAACTCCAGAAGAATTTGCCAACATTTGACTTAGTGAAAGAGATAAAATAAGCTCGAAAAGTTTGATGCAGCGAATATGCACTTTTTAAGTGACGTCTTTGTAGCCGTCGTTGCTGTTTGAGCTCCCTAATTTCGTGACACAACTACTTCATACAAAGCTTTCCACAAAGCTGATAAAAAATGGTTGCTCATTCCAAACCTTTGGCTGAAAACTGTCTAACTTGTTTTAAGCAGGGAAAAGGTTGCTGGCCTACAAGCAGAAGCAAAAAGAGCGCTCGCACTTGCAGTCCTACTGTGCATTACACAGACGCTTGAAGAGCGGATAGCCCGTTTCATCTCTTAACCTTTACACCCCGAAGTTCTGGTTCAAACTCATAGGAAGTTTTAAGGAAGCCCTATGAATTAGCCTGCGAGCAAGCTCTCCACTTCGAGTGGCGAACGAAAAATGCCGCGAAAAAACGGGAGAGCGAGCGGCGAAGCTCGTGTCATCTTTCGCGTGCGGCTCTCAAGTGACTTCTCGCGACTCCTTCAAACTGAGAGCGTCCTCACAGGCTACCTGTGGGTTGATGTGAATGGTTAAACGCGAGAGTGGAAAGAAAGAGTTACCCAGGATTGCAAGTTAATGAGTTTCACGTTCTCTATGATAGGCATCCCGAAGTGTCCCATAGCCCTAATCCTTAGCTAAACGCAAGCAATTCTGGCATATTGTGTCCAATGTGAAGTAGCTAATTTCTGAGTTTTCTCGCATTTCTGGGCATAAGAGGGAAAACGACGACGGGAAATGTCGTTCACGTTTACTACGTACGTAAATGTTTTATCGATTACAACAAACAAGGAGAAAAAGAACAACGATCAGGTTGCTAAATGAGCTTTAAGTCCAATCAAATCAGATGAATTATTTTAAGTTTTACACTTTGTATAGAGTTTGAATTAACTGAGTGAATTACATAACGACTATCGATAGCTAAGATGCATTTATACTCATTGACAGAGATTTACCGACGACCGACAAAGATTGAAAACTACGCAGACAACCGAAGTATAAACCCCCTCCCACCCCCCATTCAGACCCTTTTTCTTGAGAAAGGACGAAGGTGAGACTGAATCGTGAACTAATTGTCTTATTAATGCATATGCATTCTTTTTAGGTCAACCTGTACAGCGTGCTGTTAATGTTTCTTTGGTTGTCGTCATTCCATGAATTTGCAATTGCCAAGTAAGTGTAACCCTTGTATTCAAATGACGTCATATCAGTCGTTCCAAAGGTTGAAATCTTTTGATATGCAGTGAACTGGTCCCCAGAAGCACGATACACCACTGACTTTATGTTGTACCTTATGTTGTTCCGGGAACCTAATATCTCCTTTTGATTAGCCACACCCAGAAACGTTTGACCGCATATGACAAATGGGTACCAGGCCCTGGCCCCAAAGGTAGGAATGGACTGAAAAAGGACAAACTGTCTGCCATTCCACTTGTAAATGAACGAGGGGGAGTTGATATGTTTTGCCGAAGTGGCTATGGCTAGAAAAACGTGGTCATTGATGTAAAAGGACTTTACATCCATTGCTCTATTCGTTCGAAGAGTCTGAAATTTGGTGAAGTGCTTCCCCGACCATTTATAGACGACTGATGATGCCAGGTTCGAATGTGTGACCGCGTTTGCAAAGGCAATGTAGCTTTCATTGTTAATTACAAACGCAGCACTTGCACGACATCCCTCTGTCGCTATCTCCTGAAACTTTTCAAACATGTTGTTTTTCCACTTGTAGATGGTTGAGTTGGTTTTTTGCGAAACATCACCGTAGAGATTGGATACAGTAAGAAAAGGTTCTTTCGCTATTGTAAAAAAATTAAAGCTGGCTGCGCCTTTCGTTGCAATGTTTTGAAAAGCAAAAAACGATGTTCCATTCCAAAGATAAATAACTGAGTTTAGTTTGTGCGTAGTTCCATCATTAACATTAGCAACGGCAAGATAATGTTCACCAGAAATTGTAAAATATTCTACGTCGTGCCCTCCATGTGTGCCTATGGTCTGGTAAAGAAAGAATTTCCCAGTTAAATCGTTGAACTTGTAGATAAAAGAATCTGTGTTGTATTTTTCGGCGGTGTCACTTTTAAAGTTGGCGAACGCTAGAAAAAGACTTCCATTAATGGTGAAATGTTCCACGGCGAGAGCTCCTCTGGTTGGTAAATCTTGGTATTTTTCAAAGTAACAACTAGAACAATCTGGAAAGGAAAACGAAAACATAAAATACACGAGTACTCAAAATACCTACGCCGCAAAAATTCATGCAAAAAGTAGAAAGGAAAAAAAAAACTTGTAATTCCGCGAATTTGGAAAGATAGTTTTTCGCGGGGTTTTATTTGCGCGATTTCAACAGGCAAGTATGAAAAAAGGCCATTAAATTTCGCGGTTAAAGCATTCTCAAATTGATTTTATTTTTCAAAAAGTCTGAACTTTTTAAAATTTCTAGATAAACTGAAACAAGCAATGCTTGAAATCTTTGCAATTAACGTTATTTCACAACTGAAGATACAAAATGGAAGCTACCAGTAAAACCAATCAACAATTTGTGTATTGTTAACATTCTTTTTGTGTGTTTTGAATTTTCTACATGGGTTTTAAATTTCGCGTGGTTAAATTCGCGGGTCTTTAATTTCGCGATTTATTTACAATCGCGAAAAACGCGAAATTAAGTACCGATTAGGTAGTATAATCGTTCACTTAAGGAGGGGGTAAGACGTTAAACTTATCATGAGACGAACTAAATTACGATTTGGGTGGACCTTAAGTTCGACTGCCGAGTCAAACGTCGAACTGACTTGAGCGTCGAAATTAATTAGAAAAGAAACAATATGCGCGAAACGGTTTTACAGTCGAACAGTGAAACGCCGCTTTCTTGGTCCCTACAGTATTTTATTTGTCTCATCCTCTTTTAAACTTCATACGTATATGTTTGCTTGTATGCTAAAATTATAATAAACAATAAACAATGAACAGCTTATAAGGTGCAGTTACACACACTTTTGTAAAAGATATTTCTCCCGATAAAGAAAGCCGTGGTATTACTAATCCCTTGGCAAAGGATCGGGTCATTTCGCGTGAAAAAAAAAAAAAAA
>CALNXI010001932.1:3737-15246 GCA_942486025.1 Porites evermanni
CCCCCCCCCCCCCCCCCCCCCCCCCCAGGCGATAAATAATGACCGGTCCCTAAGTATTGTTTTCAGTTTCTCTTGGGGCCATTTTAACTCCCAAGAGAAACTGAAGACAATACTTATGCAAAATTTTAGGGTGACAAGCAAAGAGCATTATGGTATCTTATGGTATTTTCGGGAGTGCTCAATAACCTTACTGCAGATTTGAGGTCGTCTCAAACGTCGAAATACACTCTACAGGTTTTGAGCTTGCTAAACGCGAAGCAAAAAAAAAACGTTAAAAAAATATTATTTTTAGGTGTGAATGGAGCATCAAACTCTTCCACGCCCTGCGCACTGCAAACAGACGGTCTGTTGGTTAAACTGCGCCCGCAAGCGTCTGTGAGCGAGACGCGGTTTCGCAAAGTGGTGAAAGACGGTTAATTTAAATACTAAAATTATTGCAGAATAAAAACAAATCCGATATAAGTGACAGAAATAACACCAGCTCTTCAATAAAATGCATAGTTATTCAAAGCACCTGCTGAGATAAACAAAACTTTAAACCCATCAACCGAAACAAAAATTAACGGATTAATACAAATAGAATTTGTTTTCTTTAGTTTAGTTTTGAATATCCCGCAGCGTGCTTCACGCTTCGATCGAAACATCAACTCCCTTTTATGAATACTGATTTCAATAATAATGCCGCCGTGAATAATATGCAATCGATCTTAAACTAATTCAACCATAAATGAAGGAACAGAGGTACAGTGCATGTGTACTTGATGCTGATAGAATCAGAAATGACAGAAATGACAACTGAATTTTAAACACATCAAGAGACTGCATTATTTGTTTTACGTCTAATGTGGGCTTCGAGGCATAAAAACATGAATCACCGTGCCAAGCTAATTTACATGATATCCGCAAGATAGTTTCTTCGCGTTTCGAGGATTGTGAATACATAGCTGTAGCTTGAGGTAAGCTGCCATTTGAATGCTTTTGATGCACTCAATTTAAGAAATGTGTGTTTTAACCAACGCAGGCCATCTTAAATTAACTCTCTGCAAACATGATCGAGAGACGTTCCAAGTGTGTATATCGACACACAAGTCGTACTGAACTAAGGTGTTGTACCCAGTTAATTGTGCTGTACAATAGAGAGAAATTCGGGTTTATTAGCAGATATTTGCAAGCGTTGTATTTTGATCCACGTGGTATTGGTATTAAGGGCAGTATTATGTCATGAACAAGTATGCTTCCATCTCAGCCGGTCTGTTTCACTGATAGCTAAGTGATATCTATGCTTTGCCCTTTTAGTAAGTCTTTCATTGCTCAACAATGGCTCACGTGCGAGCTTTATTAAGTCGCACAGTTGGCGTTCGAATCGATCAGCAGTATTCCAAATTGTTAGAGTTTCAATAATAGTACAAATTAATCAGATTACTGCTCAAATAGTTGGAGTAAGTTTGCCTCAACAGTCTGAACTGTTCAGTCCTCAGAAAACTGGCAGAAAGCTTATTTTCAAAATAGTATTCACTATATAGTTTTGATCACGTAAAGCGAACCATTCCTGGGCTAGCATTATTACGGTCAGATTCTTCTACTGTTTGCCGCGGTAAATTTTGCTAATCTGCTAGCCAAGAGGCAGGAAGATAGAACAACATTCACCAATCACGGTTTTTTAAGTAACAGTAGGTTATCTCAACAGTATCTAGAACCAAAGCCATGGCCAAAGCTGTTTAAAACTACATTCTGAACTCTTCGGGGCCAGTCTAATACCAACTGTGCATATAATTGACACTGGAGCAAGGTTATAAGTCGTTACTTCAGATACTTCCGCGAATTTTTCCTGACTAACATTTGTATGAAAGATGGATAACATAATACTTCCTCTAAAATTGTGGAAATTGTCTAAGTCAAGATTCTTTCGTGCTAGTATGCATCGCACGTCCCTAGAATGGGCTTATATGAAGGTAATCTTTGAATCATGTGGTGAGAACGAATTTAAAGGATTTGAATAAATTATACCCTTGAATGCGGAGAATTCGGTACTTAAAATAATAGGCAATTAATTTGCCTTGACAACCTCTGCTCTCAGGCCTTTGCTTAGAACTTTTGATGTTGGAAAAAAAGTGTCTAGAACTAAGAAATTCTGAAAAGCTAAGTTTCGAAGTACACAATAAATGTTTTAAAAGTTGTGCAAGCAAATTATGTCAAGTAAGTCAACTTAATATAGAATGCTTCTATGGTATGTAATCACTGTTGCTTCAGATTATTGTGCAGTGAATAACAATTCTCACTCTACATTGTTTGTTCGTTATTTTCGCTTGGGGACCCTTTGTAACCACCTGCAAAAACGCTAGCATCGGAGGCGTGATGTTAAGG
Source organism: Porites evermanni (assembly GCA_942486025.1). Classification (NCBI taxonomy): domain Eukaryota; kingdom Metazoa; phylum Cnidaria; class Anthozoa; order Scleractinia; family Poritidae; genus Porites; species Porites evermanni. The sequence goes on from CALNXI010001932.1 coordinate 6,102, forward strand.
TTTTGAGGATGTTGTTGTGCCACCAAATTCAATTGGTTCAAAGACTTTGCAGGTAAATTTTAGATTCGAGAGCTGAGTTTGGAAATAAGATAATTGGATACCAGCTTGATAAACGCAATCATTTATTCCTATTTGTTGAAAACATGCCGAGCGTGTTTGACCTCTTATGATCTCAGAATCTTTCAATATTCTCCACGTCCAGGTATCGGATCATACTGATATGTGCCGCGCTTAATAAGCAATGTCCTTAAGACGAGCACAACCCCAAGAAAAGTATCTGATCCTTCAGCGAGAGCTTCTGAGAAAAGGTACCTTGTATGAAGACAGAGATTTCCCGCCCATTTTTCGCAGTCTTTTCACCAAGACACGACCGTCTGTTCCACTTCAATGGAAGAGACCAAAAGTAAGTTGGACTTTACGCATGTGTTGAGGGAGATATTCAGAGGCAGACCTTGAGGCAGACCATTTCCGAATTGTGCCAAGCCTCTGTTTCAAAGCGAGGCTAAGTGCAAAGCCTCGTTTTCAAAGTGATAGTTTTTGAATCTCAGAAATGGCATATTGGTTTGAAAATGTCAGATTGCCGTGCAATTAAGCTGTGTAGAGTCTAGTAAGAATACATGCACTACAGCAAGGAGGGACTGAGGAAGGAGTAGAAAACTCAGCAAAACTTATTAAACATTATACCATGCTAGCAAAGGTTTCTTTCCGTCATGGTTTTTTTACACTTACGATGTCGTTCGCGTCGCCGTATTCGCCTAAACTAACTACGGGAATATCAACGACTCGAACGACTTCGTGAAAGCTAAAAAACCGTACCGGGATGAAGTTCTCTGCTAACGTGGTAAAACCGCTTAGCTTCTGATCTGGTTGCACACACACCAACTATAGAGTCCTGCATTTGTCATTTGTGGTCACTATGCTGAGCAAGTATCCCCTCTTTACAAAACATAAGTTCCACTTTAACTTAAGGTCCTTCTTCAATTAGTTACTCACTGGGCATGCGCATTCTCGTATACATGACTCGCAAGATCCCAATATTTGTCGTTTGCAACTTTTGTATAACCAACAACTGTACATTAAGTGCAAGATTATTTTAAGAATCCATTGAAAAATGGTGCGTTGATATTTTAGGACATTTGCAAAACAACACCCAAATTCTTCAGCAAAGGAGTGAGTCGTACAGACATAGCCCAGGGGAGAATGTTGAATTGCTGGTTTGTGGCAGCTGTGGCTTCTTTAACCGACTCAGAGGAGCTTTTTTACGCCGTTTGTCCACCTGATCAAAGCTTTGATCCTGGGAATTACTGCGGTATGTTCAGGTTCAATTTTTGGCGATTTGGTGAGTGGGTTGAGGTCATCATAGACGATTACCTTCCAACGCACAACGGGAAGCTGTATTTTGCTCGTTCCAGTGATCCTGAGGAGTTTTGGAGCCCTTTACTGGAAAAGGCATATGCTAAGTAAGTGTATCATCACTGGGAGGCAGAGACCTAAATAAAGTCAATTTAAGGATGTCATTTTCACCCAACTCAATTCCAGTGGCGGATCCAGGAGAGCGGCCCGGGAGGGGGGGGGGGGGCGGGCCCCTCCCTTATTTTTAGACCAAACTGAGGCCCGAAGGGCCGAAAAAAAAATTTTGGAGACCGCCCCCCCCCTCCCCCCCTTATCTAAGGGTCTGGATGACCGTCCCCTCCGCGCCCCCTATCTCAAGGTCTAGATCCGGCACGGTCCTGTATTGTCACCAGGCGTCCGTCCTTGCTCATAAGCGGAGCGCGTTGCGTCAAGGGAAGGTTGCACTGCACCCGGTTTGCTTTCGTCCCACCCTGTGCTTTCTGTTTTGCGTAAAAAGGTGGCGCCTGTACTGGGTTGTATACGGGTAACACCTTTTACTGATTTTTCCGCTTTCACTCCATTTTTTAAGTCCAGAAACAGCATTTAAACTTCAATGCACCATGCAGGCGAAGTGAAAATGGAAATGGCAAAAGAAACCTGTCTGCGAGGACAATACTACGTAGAAATCCTAAAACGTACTTGGAGTCTACACATTTTCTGTTTTTGTCTCGCACCAATTAAGGCAAATTATCCACTTGTGTTATATTAAAGACAAAAACCACTTCAAATTCTGATGGATTTTCAACGCAGCTGGTAACTGATTCTCTAGCGTTTTTACTAAAGGCTATTTCTCTCTCTACTTGTTGCTACAGAATTTGTGGATCATATGAAGCCATGGGTCTAGGACGCATTAGTGAAGCCTTACAAGACTTTACTGGTGGTGTAATTGAGATGATCAACCTTAAAACTCCTCCACGTGACATATATAAAGTACTACAGAAGGCACATGACAGGCACTCTCTCATGGGAGCCTCAATTGAGGTATGAACATGCACAACTTACTCTTCAGGACAAAGCCATAAAGGTGTGGTAGAAAAACGAGTAATGGGTGAGTAATTTTTATCCTTTTTTTTGGCTTTTTAGACAAGTTCACAAGAAACTCAGAAAACCCTACCAAATGGCCTTATAACTGGGCATGCGTACTCTATTACAGGGGTGACCAAGGTAACTGTTCTAAAATACTATTACAAACAGTCTTGAATCAAATAATCACAGATTTTTGTCTTTAGAGAGATTGGGGACTCGTCAGCACCGGTTAAACGACATTAGTGATAAGATGACTATCAATGACGGGTCTTATCTCTTTTGACCAAGCTTTCTGCATCCTTAAGAACAAACAGCTACTTATAAAGTGAGGCGTTCTGACCAATAGAAGCATTTATTATATTAACCTTTCCAAGTTCTTTTTTAATTTGTTGCTTCAAAGTCTCGGGAGAATAGCAAACAGGTTGGTGAAAACTGAATAGAAATCCTGGGTTGACATTACTAATCATTTTCTTTTCCTTCAGTAAAATTTCACTATTTAATGAATTTTCAACTCTTTTGTTTTTTTATCGTTACTAGGTTAACTTGCCTCCATTTCGTGGAATACCCGAAGCAAAACTAATTCGTCTCCGAAATCCTCATGGAAATAGTTCAGAGTGGAAAGGTGCTTGGAGTGACAGGTGCCAATCATAGTGTAGATTGTTAAAGTGTTGTGAAAACAGCACGGACTCACGGACTGCTCGATTACCAATGACTATTCTCGAATCCTCCATAATACACTCTGCTTGTTTTCCCTTCCCCTGCCCAAATTTTACATAAGTTGTTGTTAACAAATGCTTTTGAGAATATGCTGTCCTCCGAAAAGTATTTGACAGCCGTTTATGCATTTGGGGGGGGGGGGTAGGGGAGGGGGAAAACAGAGTGTAATATAGTAGACTGGAAAATAAAGAATGCTTTCGCGCAACTACTCGATCAGAAACTCTTGCTATGTAGGCTGCGTTCTTCAATAATTCTTTTTTTCTCCAGGTCTGACGAGTGGAATCTGTTGTCCCCAGAAGAACGTAAAAGGCTAAACCTCGTTTTTGACGATGACGGTGAATTTTGGTAAGAGCACAGGGACAAAACTAATTAGCGAATGTAACTCCTGGGGAATTACTTGGAAGGGGTACTACTAGGAGCGAATTGCGCCAAGCCTACCACACAGATTCTTCATTACAGTATATTGCGATTGAACAGAAAATATAATGAATTGAAGATTTGGAATTGAAACCGTCATTCTTAATCATAGGATGACGATGGAAGATTTTCAGGCGAATTTTACACGAATCGAAATCTGTATGCTTACACCAGATAGCGTGTTGGAACCAGATGAGAGGAAATCCTGGAAGATCAAGCGAGAGAAGGGCAGATGGCAGGCTGATGCTTCTGCTGGTGGATGTAGAAACTTTATAGAGACTTTCCACATTAATCCGCAAATAAGGTAATAACAATGTCGTGCAACTTCACCTTTGATTGTCCATTACGCTTGTTAGGAATCTTAAATTTAGACCTTCACTAAGCTCACGTGCAGTATCCGCCATAACAAGAGTTTTGGAAGCAAGAAAAAGCACCGGTGTCTTGTTAAAAAAGCAGTTACATAAAATCCAACTTTTAGAAACCATATAGTAGTTTTGTATGGGCCAAAGAAACCCTTTTTCTTGAGGTTCTGTCTGTAGCTTGTCTCGGTCCGCCACAATAGCTACCTTTCTATTCAGTGTTTCCCAGCAACACGACTATCGTTACCACTTACGCCACCGATTTTTATTGTTCTCTCCACTAGCAACACTTCCACAAATAAACAACTAAAATTGATTTCCTCCTCCAACACCACTGCTACCACAGTTTTATTGTCGCACCAAAACCACATTTTATTACATCGGTATCTCCTCGACGCGAATCGCCGGGCACCAAGTTGGACCGATATCTGCGTGCCTTGCATAATTTTTGGAATCGTCATGTCGCCAGCCAAATATTAACCAATGTATCGGTCTTACATTGGTAGCAGTGTGAACAAGGCGTGAAACAATAGAATTTTGGCTGGTCGTGAAACGGTCAGTTAAAATAATGTGTTAGTAATTGGTGATGGAAAACGAAACAAAAAACAGACAGAAATGCCTGTTTGGTTAAAGGTAAAGCAAAGTAACAGAGCAGAATACACTAGTGATGTCAAGGAAGAGTACGTGAAAACAGAGATATCTGCACAAGCAGGTGAGTGTTTCTCGAAAGTTAAAAAAAGATGTTTGCTTTATTAAACAGGATTCAGCTTCAGGACCCGGATGAGGGCGATGATGAAGACCGCTGTTCAATAGTAGTATCTCTTATGCGCATCGACCGAAAGAGAACCCCGGCAACAGAAAAACCCCCAATTGGTTTCGCAATTTACAAGGTAAAAACACACTCTAGGAAAATAGGTTTTCTCAAATATGGTTTGCCAATTTTTTTAATCGATTTTTTTTTCAACTATTTTTGGTTAGGTATTATTCAAATTGTAACTATGTGTTCTTTAATAAAGTTTGTGTTGTTGTTTTCAGGTTCCTGGTGACCTTCGAGGTACCAAAGAGCGTTTCGGCCGACGATTTTTTGAGACTACTAAGGCACAAATGATGACAAACTCTTTTACTAAACTGAGAGAGATCAGCTGCCGCTATTCGCTGCCACAAGGAGAATACGTTATAGTACCGTCCACGTTTTATCCGCGTCAGGAATCGGAGTTTCTTCTTAGGATATTTTCAGAAAAACCACACGAGGCGGGGTAAGGAAGTGATAGAGTGTGTTCTATTGACTAGTGGAGAAGTGAAAGAACAAACTTTCTGTTCTAAAAGTTCAGGCAACTATTAACTTTTGGGAGATGTGTATAGGGCCTGCTGTTACTGTGTCTCTGCTAATGGGGCGAAGATTACTTATACAAATACTAACTCAAACAGACAAAAAAGGGTTTTGAAACCGATACTGTCAACTCCCCGACCGAAAGTTTCCCTTTCTCGCGCTAATCGCCCATAGAGATGTCAATTTTCAGTTTTAGCCTATTTAGCATAAAGACGACCCTTCATTAAAAGAGTGTTAAGAAATAAGAAGAAACATGAAAAGTTGTGAGAAGAGTTGTTAGTCTATTGACTTTCTGAAGAAAAAGGTATCTGAGTAATCAAAATCTTTCAGATAAACCATTTTCGTTCTTTATTACTTTTTCAGTGAAGTTGACGTGGAAACTAAATTAATGAGACTTCCCAAGGTTTGTCAGAGTCCATACATTTTAGCTTAAGTGTCAGGCCTTCCTTAAGCATGTTTAGCAGTTAGGGGGGGGAGGCTCCCCTTTTTGCTTCTCTCTTCTCGTTTACCCCCCCCCCCTCCCCCATAGAATATTAAACCGTTAAAAAAGGTTAAAAATTAAAAGGTTACAAAATCTACTCTCTTCCTCTCTTCCGCGTGACTTAATGCTCTTGAAACTCAAGGGTCACAAGAAAGCACGACATTTCAGTGAAAAAGTGGAAACGCAATAATATATAGATCGCCGCAATTTTTCAAGAACCAAGTTGATGATGATTCCACGCCCTCAATTGTAAACGCAGGAGTAAAGTTTTTCTTTTTCTGAAACATTGTGTCCACGCATCTCTGTATTCAAGTGTTATGACGAGATCATTCTTAACTCTCGATGGAATCAAAGCGAAAATCCTATTCAGTTAAGTTATTTAGTTCATAATTTACTCAATAACACTACTTAAACAGACTATAAACTATCTCTTACTGTATTCAAGTGTTATGACGAGATCATTCTTAACTCTCGATGGAATCAAAGCGAAAATCCTATTCAGTTAAGTTATTTAGTTCATAATTTACTCAATAACACTACTTAAACAGACTATAAACTATCTCTTCACTCCCTTTTCAAACTCTCCTTCTAGCCAGCAGTCTCGTCAGAGGAAGCGGGAGATATTGATGGCCAGTTCTGGACTACATTTCAAAAATTTGCAGGAGAGGTGAGATAGAAGGATAAAGTTTCACGCAATAATTCTTTCATAACTTCATTGCCTAGCACGTCCTTCATCACAGCTATGATGACGAAACCAAATAAGCAGTAAACAGCCCAAGGAACTGGTAGAGTGAAAATATTTCACTTGCTTTTTTACGTTGGCTTAAATTGTCAGAAATAATGTGTAGATTCGATATATTTACGTACAAGTGGAAATCATTCAAGTGTACAAAAATAGAATAAGGCGTCCATTGGAATAATAGGAAAACTGTTTATTACTCCCGGTCAAGCTCGCTCGTCCGCGCCCTTCCTATTTGTCCTAGGGAGGGCGCCTAGTGACAAGGTTTCAGTGCCTGCTCGATATTGCAGTACTGCATGTGTTTAAAAATTTTTGATAATTGCTGTTTCCCTGTTCATAGGATGGAGAAATTGACCAGTATGAACTTCAGGCAATTTTAAGCCAAGCGTTTGTAACTGGTAAGTATTGAGAAATTGGCTTGCCGGAACATGGACATGTTGTTGATTTTGGGATGTGCGAAGCTGCAGGTTACATCAGTAAAGCGTCAAATGAAAACTTCCTGATTACTGTTGGAGGGAGTTTTGCGTTTCAAAAGCAATGAATAAATAGCTGATATTACTAGAAAATTGTGAAGGTATCATGAAAGACTAATTTGAACGAAAAATAGTGATTTTTTAAAATAAATTAATATCTCTATCTTCCATTATAACTTTTCTTTAAATTGTTCTTGTATTTCAGTGTTGAATTCAAACGCCTTCAGCCTTGAAGCGTGCAGGTAACAATCCAGCCAAATACATAAAAGAGGCTACACTTTAAGATACCTAATAAAGAAAATACTCCGGGAAAAAACGCCGTTAGCCATGTAAACATTAAAGTAATTCAAAGCCGCCTAAAGGAATTAAAGCTGAGTAGGGCACGACCTTGCTCCAGGACAACAAAATTTTGCATCCAATTATGAGGAAACCGGCGCGGGAATGCATTCTATGGAAAAAGACTTTGAAGTTGTAGCTGTTTGTTTCTAGGGCGCGCTGCTTTTGTGGGATGAATACACCATCCCATAACGCCCAGCACCCTTCCTTTTTTTCCCGCGCTTTTGGCCCCTGGATCTAAAGAGTAAGTTTACGCCACTTGCATATCTCCCATAATGCACCTTATTGCATAAGGATTGTTTCCAATTTCTTTTGGGACAGCTGTAATACCCAAGAGAAATGAAGAACAAAGGTTGTGCAAAGTTTGGGGGGGCAAATAAGGTCCATTATGGGAGATGTGCAAGTGGCGTATGAGATAAATTCCATGAACTCATCCCCTTAACTGTCTTTTTGAATTCAATTGTATTAACAAAGAAACCTTTTCTTAACAGGAGTATGATTACAATGTTCGACGTATCCTTTACCACAAGTTTAAGTAGTTGAAGCAATTTTCGTTGCTAGTAAGACGGCTATTCTTATACGAGATTTCAGACGTTACTACTGATAAAAATGAAGACAAATTTGCAAGTGTCTAAAGTCAAAACTTGCTTTAGTACCACAAAAACCTAGTTAACCTCCCAGTTCATCTAGGTTTCTCTGTTTGACTTGGGGAAAAAGAACACGTCAAGTACCCGTCGGGTTCTCGGACGGTTCAACGCTCGTAGCACGATGGACATACCTTGCGTGTAAATATATGTTACTTTGTTCTAAAACCTATGAAACCTATGAAACGCCTATAGGTGTAATACAGTATAATTACAACTTCCAGGTTACAGTTACGCGAGTAATAGAGGCCAAAGACAAGTTAAAGTTAGGCAAGCAAAACGAACGATGCTCTAACTTTTTTTAGAAGCAGCCTTAGGTTAAATGACGCTAAAGCTAATACTGCTTGAAGTTCTCGGACCTTTTATGATCACGTTTAGATGCTGATGATTGTCGCCGGGATGAATTAGGTGCGAGCGAACTGAACCACATCCCTTCCGATTGAGAGGCATCGGGCACTTAAAGAAGCTGTTAAATAGTCAAAGTCCTTTCACAGGGGCGGATCTAGGGGGAGGGTGCAGGGAGTGCGCACCCCCCCTGAGTTGACCTGCGGTTTTTTAATACAACCGGTATTCTTCCAAAAAAAAAAACTATGTGGTTTATCGGTGTTGAAGTAGAGCAAGAGACGAGTGCACCCCCTCCTAAAAAAAATCCTGGATCCGCCCCTGTTTCATGATCTTTCAACGGTGATAACGCCATCAGGGCTCTCAAATATATATATTTTAATCGGTAGATTAGAGGATGAGAGTGAATTGAAACCTTAGCCATTTGTTAATGATAGAAAGATAAAACAGGCGCCCTGGGATACAGTGAATTCAGAGGCCTCTGGACGATACTGGGGATGTGGAAGGTAAGATGTCTGAAGAAACTCTTTCGTATCGTTTGTAATATAAGAGAAAAATTTCATTTGAAGGGAAAAAGCCAGAGAAAGGAATTGCTTGCATGAAGCACTTAAGTCCTTAGAAATTTGGGACGAGTACATATCAGTTATTTTAAGGTTTTTGGACGCTCATAAACTGAGCAGAGCTTGGAGTGCAAGTGCTCAGAAGCTATATTCGGGTGCTTGTCTTGTTGACCAAATATCGTTGTTTGATTGGCGAAAACAGACAGGACTCAACAGCCAATCTTGCCTGTCAAGTGGTGGTCATGCAGTTTCCTCCAAGTTCTTTGATTTTGAAAAAAATGCTTTATACTTACCTCGGCATTAAAAACAGGAGCAACAAATGGCAACAA
>CALNXI010001932.1:25567-44689 GCA_942486025.1 Porites evermanni
CACACACAGCCCCTAAGCACCCCCTTTTAACCCAGTTTTAAAGAGTAAAATCCTTCAAAAGGGTTGAAAAGGGGGTGTACCAGGAAAAGGATTTTTAGGAAAAAAAAAAGTTAAATTTTTTTTTTTTTGAATTTGATTCAAAAAAACTTCCCTCCTAATTTTTTTCACTTTTTTCATTTTCGGGGATCAATGGGTGAGGGTGGGGGGGGGGGGGTACGTGGGGTGCAAATGTAGAGATAGCAAGTAAAAATTCAAACATTAGTAAAATTTGCAGGTATAAAGAATAAAACAACGATAACCTAGGCTAGCACATTTAATATGTAAATTAGCATAAGGGAGTTTCTCTGTCCCATTATTTACCTATTATTAATATGAATAAGACATTTTTTATTTGTGACCAAGATTTTTAAGATAAATCCCATGAGTTCCTAATCATTTAGAGGGAGATTCACTTTTAGGGCCTTGGTGGTCGAATTTCTAGAGCAACAAATTTCTAAGAGAGAGAGAGAAAAATAAAAAACCACAGCATACAGGAACATGTAGTCTAGGATCAAAACATTGCACATGCTAACCATTAAAAGGGCAGGTCCAGGTATTTTGATGAGGTGGTGGAAGGGGAATGTGTACATTGATGAATCTGTTTTTCATCTTTTAAACTTTCCTCTATTTCTTTGAATTACACACCAGACAGAGGTTGGCAAGAGAGCATTTGCCTTGTTATGAAAGGAGCAAACGTTTTGTTGGTTAAGAGTAAAGACTGTTTAGTCCACAGGGAGTTGAACAAACCAAGTAGCGAGGTGAAATGTAATGTAAGTTTCATGGTCAAAATAACAGGAGAAAGTTGCATCTGATCTTTCAGCAGAAACAGTTTCAGTTGTAAAATGCTGTGATACACAGTTACCTTGTGAAAACATCTTCTGGGTTGTAAAGTGAGTCAGTGAGGAAGATGGTCTGGATAACACTGAACCCCCTAGGATCCGTCACGGTATGAATAAAGGTTAGGTGGTTAAGAGCCATGTTTTAGGAGAAAATGGTAAAATGTGCCCAAGAAGCTATGGATGTGTTTCAGGTTTGCTTGGGATGTACATGTATTTATCAGCGGTAAATTTTGCACGGTCCAAAGTACCTTCCATAAACAGAGAGCTCACATTTGAAGCAATTTAAGAACAGAGGTAAATAAAGGGTGCGATTTACTGAGTTTCTTAAGGGTGCCCCCTTTATACAGGTTTTTCTGTATTAACAAGATGCAGTCAACCAACCAAAGCAAAAAAAATGTTAAAAAGAACCACGCCTTTGCAGACATGTTTTAACAATAATGAATTAATTAACCATTTTGCTTCCGAAAGAGCTGAAAATCTACAATAATGCAATTTAATTATACATAATAACTACCACATAGTATAGACTGTACCATGTACTATTGCCAATAAACAAAGTTGACGTCTTTTTTTAACTCTTGTTTTACAAAGATATGGTGGGTTTCATGTAATATAAGACCAATCAAATCCAACACAATGCAAGATTTCATTTCACGCAATCTTAAACAGAACCTCGAAAATGCATGTGTTCACCTTCACATCAGCTTGGCATTTAATTGCTTCTGCAATTGTAGAAAACAGGTCAAAATGATTTGGAAAACTTTGTGGATTGGCTTAAGTACAACAAATTTCACTGTTAGAGGTTTAATCTGAATTCTGAATGGTAAAACCATACGATTTTCTCTGTAAACTCAACTTGAAACCTAAATACATCTATTGATGATGGACTCTGGAAGCAAAAGAGTTACATTTCTAAAAAGTAGAGAGACAATCTCTCCAAGACCTAGTTCAAGATTTCTAAATCCCATTATAAACCCTGGTTACTTTTCATTGCATGTTAATGGCCAGACTAATAGACCTCATCTGCTTTGGCTTATCGTCTTATTTCAGATTACAAGATGGTACTCTACACTGTAGGAAGCTGCCTCTTTCAAAATTAATCAAAGTTACATGCAATCTTGAATGCATGTCCTATTTTAAAGGACAAAGTAAGTAATCTTTATGAGAATTTAATGTGATTTGTGATGGGCAATAAGCATGCAAAGTAAATCAGGTCTATTGCCATCGTAACTATTGTTAACGCATCTATTATTATCCCAAGTCTTTTAAATTTCTGGCATCTAAGTACCTTGCAGCTCTATGACTTGTGAGACAATCCTTTGGCAATCATCTTGCTTTACAGAGCAAAGTGATATCCGAAACATGTCCTGGTCCACAGCAAAAGCAGAGTTTCAGATTATGAATATTGCTCTATTTTTGTTAAAAAATGTCTTGGGTTGGAAATAAGAATAATAAATAGTTCAAAGACTTTGTTCATTTAGGTCCTGTTAGACGTCCACTACCATCTTTTTATGAACATCCATATTACCAACAACCTGTAAAAAATTATCAAGAATTACTATTAATTAAGGGAGCATTGCAGGGGTGGAATAAAGGGAGCCCCAACGTTTGACGACAGGGAAGCCTCTTATGTTAGCAAAACTCCATTTTTTCAATAATAAAACTCCCTGTACACAGATCCCGACATTTAACTAATGTTCTCATAATGCAAATTTACTAAAATTCTGTTATTACTTTGATTTTAAAATAATTGTTGCTCATATGCTTTGAGATTTCCTATAATCATTCTTCTAAGTTTCTTGAAGCATTTTTGCTGTCTGAAAAAATTATTACGCATATATGTACAGGGTGATGCAAATAACAAATGTATGTATGTACATCTAGAGTATATACATACATCTGATTACCTGAAAAGCATTTGCAACATTGAAGCATTACTGTAGGAATGTGACTAGTAAAGTTATAGCTAAAGGGTGCTGGTCTGCACTCTTTATGTAAGTATTTAGGTGTGTTCCATAAACAATATTCTACATCTGTGGGAAAATTTAGTGGAGTTAAACTTACAGCACAAAATTCACTAAAAGAGATTTTTCCATCGCCATCCTTGTCCGCATTTATTACTGTCTTATCCACAATTTGTTGAAGTTGTGTTTCTTTGAGGTTGTTTCCTACCATCATCTTAAGAACTTGGAAGAGTTCTCCATTTGATATGAAGCCATCATTATCCATATCATATATCCTAAAGGCAACTAAAAACAGAACAATAATTACAAAAGACTCTCTACAAGACAGACAACACCATTGGGACTGGAACAAAGTTATAGGGTTCAAGAAGTATCCCCCAGTCCTAAACTGTTTTGAGATTTCTTTTGAGGAGGCAGTGTGGCCAAGTGGTCAGTGCATTGGCCTCACAATCCGCCGGTCCCGAGTTTGATTCCCACTCTGGCCACTGGCTGGATTTGTTCTCGGTTGTCCCGAGTTCAAATCCTCAGCCATTCTTGTAGATAGCCAACTGGTTCGCCTTCTACCAGTTGGGATTATTAAACATATTATGTTCTATTTGAATTATTGCTTTATTATCCCTGAAAAGCCCCATAAGGGTAGCGGATAATGAAGTATTTATTTATTTATTTATGATTGGCACCCAATGATAATATTATACCCCATTTCTTAAACCTCCTATTTCTCCAAATGATTTAGACAAACATTTGAGACTCCGCCTACTGCATGGTGCCAATTCAATTCACCAGGAGATGTGATAAATACAGTGTACAATATATCATACAAACAAGGCTGCACTCAAAGAAAACATGTAGGGTTCTCAAAGCTCTGAAAATTTGAAACTCTGAGGAGCCTTCTTTTGCAGCTGTAAGTAATTCAAAAATTGACCTTTCCAAGAAAGTAACCTGAAGGGTCACTGGTAGAGCATAAGTCTTCAATTTATACCTAAATTAACTTGCTTGTTTTGTTCAGGTTATACTGTAATAATGCAAATTAGGGTACCTTATTTTACTGCTCTCAGATAATTACTATAATCATGGTAGGTTTTAAGGGGACATTAAACATAGTTATAACAAAATCCTCATAAACACTGATGTATTTCTGTCTTTTGAACTAAAGTGTACTTACATTTAAGCTTTGATTCTTTGTCACCTTTTACACTGAACTGTGAAACTCCTTCTATAAATTCTACAGACAGCAATAACAACCATCAATTTTGTACATAGGCTACTTTCATGATTAATAAAACATTATCAGAAAGTTCAGTAAAAAAATCACTTAAAATAATGTCTACTTTTGAATAAAATTTAAACCTAAAAACAAGTTTGAGAAGTTCTTTAAAAAAGACAAATTTAATGTAGTTCTTTTTGCAAGAAATTTTTTGCTGATTTTATTTGAACATCTACATGTATGATCTTGAACAATGGTTTATTTTATACACCACACTCATGTTTTGAAGCAACTCCCCATCATTACCCTTGAGAGCTAGGGCTAAACTTCATTTAATGAAAGTTTATTATCTACATGCATTTGCACAATAAAGCTTAGACTGATAGACTCTACCCAAAAGCAAGGTCAGAGACAGCAAAAAAATACTAAAAAAAATAAATAATTATGCAGGTGCCAGGTAACAGACTACAGTAGGTCATTAGACAACCTCTGTTTGAAAGGAAATGTGAATATTTATATCAGTGTGAATATGAAATTTCAGATCTCTGTAGCTTTTAATACATGCCATGTATTTTACATGCATGTAGTCCAGAAAAGCTTAATACATGTGTTCAACTGTAAAATTATATGTTATTCCTCTCCATTTCATGTGCATACAGTAAATTAATGCAAAATGCCTTGACAAGGAGTAACATATATATTTACTGTTCAATATTCCTGTGATTTGAAAAGTCATAAAAATACACTGTGTGATATCTTTAGGTATTACTAGACAAAATAAAACTCTTGCCGGAGGCACAGCATGACTGCGTAAAATTACATTTTACATCTACAAACAAAACATCAATGCATTTCCTTGACAAACAGTATAAAAAAACCAGATGGTTGGCTCTTGCATTTTATTTTATGCAGAAAACTAATAAAACTAGATCTGCCTGTCAATGAAATAAGTTGCATATAAATGCTGAGAAAAGAGGACACAGAAAATTAATCAAAATTGTCCAATTAACAACAACAGCAGGGACCAGAAATATTGCTTTGAGCCTAAAATAAGATATCCCTCCATTGTAAAGCTTTTAATAATTTATAACCAGAAAGGATATCCTGATTATTCTCCACTTGAAAGCATGCCAAGGTGTCAATATAGTTAGGAAATCAAGGTGAATAAATAAAGAAAACCTACTGACTTTGTACTATTATTTTTTCATGCAAATTTGTCGTTTAATCATTACTCTGTAGCATGAAGAATCAACCATAGTAACGCTTTGAAACATATTTGACAACATTTTGCTTCAATCTTTTTCCATCCTTTGTGTAAGTGGCAGGAGGCAAATTAAGTAAATAGCTTCAGTACAGTAACTTTGCCTTTGAAAATAGAACATGGATTTTCATGTAAAGACAGTACTTTTTTTGTGATCTGTTCAAAATATTGTAGCATGATCTCAGTGTTGATTTAGTAGTCCCGCAAAAGGTTTCAAAAAGTGACCAATATTGAGAAGATTGTTAGGCAGCAAACTAATGAGGAAAACGAATTAATTTCTTGGATCACTCACTATGGTGAGGGGTTTACACAAAATTCTTGAAAGTAGTTAGGGATCAGTTTGGTTAATGTATTTCTGAGTGCTTTGTGGTTGGATAGAAATATCTTACATAACAACAGGTTATTTCAATGCACCACACCAAAATTAGGTTTGCAATAATAAATAACAATAAATGAATTAAATTACATTAAAATTAATAGAAATAATAACAAATAAATAAAAATATAAATTAAGTAATAATTAAAGTAAGCTGACTAATTTCACAAATTAACTATGAGACTAAATTAAAAAAATGTAAATTAAAAAAAATTAACCTCTGCAGTCATTTTGTGATGAGAAATGCAGTGACCTATGTTGGTATGAGTCCAAGATTTTTTTGAAAGTCTAAAGATTAGTATAGCCAGACTCTAAAAACAGATGAGATAACTGTAGCGTAACATAAAGAGCAGAAGTGAAGTCTGTGTGTATGCCGGCAAGCATTAATATTATGCTTTTAATCTAAGACACTTAAACTGTTCTCTCCAATATAATAGATACAACAGACAGCACTGTTAATAGAGTCAGTACAGGGCTATCTACAAGGCTTCTGTTTAAGATCAGAAGCTGAAATGCATACGCTGTACCACAGAGAACAAGGGTGACTGAAAAACCATGTTTGAAGGCCAAGTCACCCGTCGGAATTTTACCCTAAATGGGTCTTAACACAGGGGACCTCAGACCTGACAAACCAGAGACTTGATTCTGGTGTCTTAACATTCAAGTCATTCATACTTTGAAATGCGAAAATTGAGTTTCAAGGATTGAGTCAAGACTGTCAACATATATTTGAGTGGTACTGCAATCAAAAACAAATTTCTAACAATCTTGCTTTTTTTGCTCCTCTAGATCGAAAACCTTTCTGATTGTTTTTATTTAGATGGCCAAGGTATCCTGCTCTGCACACTTTTCAACATTTGCTGGACAGAACCAGCAATATGTTATTAAAATTTTCTTTTAATCAATGCATTTCAAACCATATGCACTGCTGCTCTGGTTAAAAGTGTTTAAGTGCTTTGCTGACAGAGGAAATGTACATCTTAAAATAGTTTTCAAGCTGACGTCAATGTAAACTAAACCCCTCAACATTTCCTAAAAGCAGAATTTTGCACACTACTTGGATCAACTACCTGTAAAGCTCTCTTTCAAAAATACTGCACAACAAAAGCATCTCTAGCAACTTCTAACATCTGCCAAAAAAGTCACTTATAATAAAAAATTTTACAACTTTTTCTTGAGGCAATAAAACATTAATTCGCCTTGGGGAGCTAATCACCAAAGATTTGTGAATGTTGTATACTGTATTTCAATATGTTATTCCCCATCTTCCAAAGTGTCACATGCTGCATGAATAACAATTCACCATGTACCATTTTAAAGGTTAAATAACATAATGTACTTTCAACACATTTGAACTAAGGCTTACAGCTGTCAAAATTCAAATTCGGTTGCATGCACTAAAATATCCTGTGAGGTTCAAAATCCACAATTTGTTGAAGTTGTGTTTCTTTGAGGTTGTTTCCTACCATCATCTTAAGAACTTGGAAGAGTTCTCCATTTGATATGAAGCCATCATTATCCATATCATATATCCTAAAGGCAACTAAAAACATAGAACGATAATTACAAAAAACTCTCTACAAGACAGACAACACCATTGCAACTGGCACAAAGTTATAGGGTTCAAGAAGTATCCCCCAGTCCTAAACTGTTTTGAGATTTCTTTTGAGGAGGCAGTGTGGCCAAGTGGTCAGTGCATTGGACTCACAATACGCTGGTCCCGGGTTTGATTCCCGCTCTGGCCACTTGCTGGATTTGTTCTTGGCCGTCCCGAGTTCAAATCCTCAGCCATGCTTGTAAATAGCCAACTGGTTCGCCTTCTACCAGTTGGGATTATTAAACATTTTATGTTCTATTTGAATTATTGTTTTATTATCCCTGAAAATCCCCATAAGGGTAGTGGATAATGAAGTATTTATTTATTTATTTATTTATTTATTTATGATTAGCACCTAATGATAATATTACACCCCATTTTTGAACCCTCCTATTTCTCCAACTGATTTAGACAAACATTTGAGACTCCACCTACTGCATGGTGCCAATTCAATTCACCAGGAGACGTGATAAATACAGTGTACAATATATTGTACATACAAGGCTGCACTCAAAGAAAACATGTTAGGTTCTCAAAGCTCTGAAAATTTGAAACTCTGGGAAGCCTTCTTTTGCAGCTGTAAGTATTTTCAAAAATTGACATTTCCAAGAAAGTAACCTGAAGGGTCACTGGTAGAGCATAAGTCTTCAATTTATACCTAAATTAACTTGCTTGTTTTGTTCAGGTTATACTGTAATAATGCAAATTAGGGTACCTTATTTGACTGCTCTCAGATAATCATTATTGGAGGTCTCAGATAATTACTATAGTCATGGTAGGTTTTAAGGGGATATTAAACATAGTTATAACAAAACCCTCATAAACACTGATGTATTTCTGTCTTTTGAACTAAAGTGTACTTACATTTAAGCTTTGATTCTTTGTCACCTTTTACACTGAACTGTGAAACTCCTTCTATAAATTCTACAGACAGCAATAAACAACCATCAATTTTGTACATAGGCTACTTTCATGATTAATAAAACATTATCAGAAAGTTCAGTAAAAAAAATCACTTAAAATAATGTCTACTTTTGAACAAAATTTAAACCTAAAAACAAGTTTGAGAAGTTCTTTAAAAAAGACAAATTTAATGTAGTTCCTTTTGCAAGAAATTTTTTTGCTGATTTTATGTGAACATCTACATGTACGATCTTGAACAATGGTTTATTTTATACAACACACTCATGTTTTGAAGCAACTCCCCATCATTACCCTTGAGAGCTAGGGCTAAACTTCATTTAATGAAAGTTTATTATCTACATGCATTTGCACAATAAAGCTTAGACTGATAGACTCTACCCAAAAGCAAGGTCAGAGACAGCAAAAAAAATACTAAAAAAAATAAATAATTATGCAGGTGCCAGGTAACAGACTACAGTAGGTCATTAGACAACCTCTGTTTGAAAGGAAATGTGAATATTTATCTGAGTGTGAATATGAAATTTCAGATCTCTGTAGCTTTTAATACATGCCATGTACTTTACATGCATGTAGTCCAGAAAAGCTTAATACATGTGTTCAACTGTAAAATTATATGTTATTCCTCTCCATTTCATGTGCATACAGTAATTTAATGCAAAATGCCTTGACAAGGAGTAACATATATATTTACTGTTC
This sequence comes from Porites evermanni, assembly GCA_942486025.1. Lineage (NCBI taxonomy): Eukaryota > Metazoa > Cnidaria > Anthozoa > Scleractinia > Poritidae > Porites > Porites evermanni. The sequence goes on from CALNXI010001932.1 coordinate 34,471, forward strand.
AATATTCCTGTGATTTGAAAAGTCATAAAAATACACTGTGTGATATCTTTAGGTATTACTAGACAAAATAAAACTCTTGCCGGAGGCACAGCATGACTGCGTAAAATTACATTTTACATCTACAAACAAAACATCAATGCATTTCCTTGACAAACAGTATAAAAAAACCAGATGGTTGGCTCTTGCATTTTATTTTATGCAGAAAACTAATAAAACTCGATCTGCCTGTCAATGAAATAAGTTGCATATAAATGCTGAGAAAAGAGGACACAGAAAATTAATCAAAATTGTCCAATTAACAACAACAGCAGGGACCAGAAATATTGCTTTGAGCCTAAAATAAGATATCCCTCCATTGTAAAGCTTTTAATAATTTATAACCAGAAAGGATATCCTGATTATTCTCCACTTGAAAGCATGCCAAGGTGTCAATATAGTTAGGAAATCAAGGTGAATAAATAAAGAAAACCTACTGACTTTGTACTATTATTTTTTCATGCAAATTTGTCGTTTAATCATTACTCTGTAGCATGAAGAATCAACCATAGTAACGCTTTGAAACATATTTGACAATATTTTCCTTCAATCTTTTTTCATCCTTTGTGTAAGTGGCAGGAGGCAAATTAAGTCAATAGCTTCAGTACAGTAACTTTGCCTTTGAAAATAAAACATGCATTTTCATGTAAAGACAGCTCTTTTTAGTGATACTGTTCAAAATATTGTAGCATGATCTCGGTGTTGATTTAGTAGTCCCGCAAAAGGTTTCAAAAAGTGACCAATATTGAGAAGATTGTTAGGCAGCAAACTAATGAGGAAAACGAATTAATTTCTTGGGTCACTCACTATGGTGAGGGGTTTACACAAAATTCTTGAAAGTAGTTAGGGATCAGTTTGGTTAATGTATTTCTGAGTGCTTTGTGGTTGGATAGAAATATCTTACATAACAACAATGGTTATTTCAATACACCACACCAAAATTAGGTTTGCAATAATAAATAACAATAAATGAATGAAATTACATTAAAATTAATAGAAATAATAACAAATAAATAAAAATATAAATTAAGTAATAATTAAAGTAAGCTGACTAATTTCACAAATTAACTATGAGACTAAATTAAAAAAATGTAAATTAAAAAAAATTAACCTCTGCAGTCATTTTGTGATGAGAAATGCAGTGACCTATGTTGGTATGAGTCCAAGATTTTTTTGAAAGTCTAAAGATTAGTATAGCCAGACTCTAAAAACAGATGAGATAACTGTAGCGTAACATAAAGAGCAGAAGTGAAGTCTGTGTGTATGCCGGCAAGCATTAATATTATGCTTTTAATCTAAGACACTTAAACTGTTCTCTCCAATATAATAGATACAACAGACAGCACTGTTAATAGAGTCAGTACAGGGCTATCTACAAGGCTTCTGTTTAAGATCAGAAGCTGAAATGCATACGCTGTACCACAGAGAACAAGGGTGACTGAAAAACCATGTTTGAAGGCCAAGTCACCCGTCGGAATTTTACCCTAAATGGGTCTTAACACAGGGGACCTCAGACCTGACAAACCAGAGACTTGATTCTGGTGTCTTAACATTCAAGTCATTCATACTTTGAAATGCGAAAATTGAGTTTCAAGGATTGAGTCAAGACTGTCAACATATATTTGAGTGGTACTGCAATCAAAAACAAATTTCTAACAATCTTGCTTTTTTTGCTCCTCTAGATCGAAAACCTTTCTGATTGTTTTTATTTAGATGGCCAAGGTATCCTGCTCTGCACACTTTTCAACATTTGCTGGACAGAACCAGCAATATGTTATTAAAATTTTCTTTTAATCAATGCATTTCAAACCATATGCACTGCTGCTCTGGTTAAAAGTGTTTAAGTGCTTTGCTGACAGAGGAAATGTACATCTTAAAATAGTTTTCAAGCTGACGTCAATGTAAACTAAACCCCTCAACATTTCCTAAAAGCAGAATTTTGCACACTACTTGGATCAACTACCTGTAAAGCTCTCTTTCAAAAATACTGCACAACAAAAGCATCTCTAGCAACTTCTAACATCTGCCAAAAAAGTCACTTATAATAAAAAATTTTACAACTTTTTCTTGAGGCAATAAAACATTAATTCGCCTTGGGGAGCTAATCACCAAAGATTTGTGAATGTTGTATACTGTATTTCAATATGTTATTCCCCATCTTCCAAAGTGTCACATGCTGCATGAATAACAATTCACCATGTACCATTTTAAAGGTTAAATAACATAATGTACTTTCAACACATTTGAACTAAGGCTTACAGCTGTCAAAATTCAAATTCGGTTGCATGCACTAAAATATCCTGTGAGGTTCAATTTCCCTTCCTCTAATTATAGCACTACAAAAGCGCCTACGTGGAGAGAAAAATTCTGCTCTCTTAGAACTGCTCTGAAATCAACTGGTTCCTGAACGATTCTAGCATGTACACAAAATGCAAATTATCAACAAGTAAACAACACTAATCACGATACTACGCCATTTTTTGAGCCGCACACAAAGTTACAAGAATAACTTTGACCGACTTTTCAAGCACGAATAAAGTAAATGTTGAGAAATTATGATATTCTTTGACTGAGCAAATAGCCGATGACAACACCTGTTCTTGGTAAAAGCTGCACTCATACTAAGGTCACACACACAGGCCAAATCCAGAAGGGCTGGACTATCATAATTGGAAACCAATTTCTCTTCAATTAGAATAAACCCTAGAATTTGTTCTTCCAAAATCCGTTTGGGAACAGGTGAACCCGGCAAGGGTAGTTAAAAATTGTTTTCGCCATGAACAAAGAAAATTTTTAATTTGTCCTTGTTGTTGCAAATGATATATAATGTAGCTCTCTCTCCGTTAATCAGTTAAAAGAATAAGAAAAACGATTTCTTATGCATATAACAAACGGATCCGGTAGAAAAACTGACAAGCTAAACTCAGTTTCAAAGTTGGTGGGGTGTTTTGTTTGATGGTAGATAACGTGACATATTTTCAATTAGGCGTTTAAAGCACAGGATCGCAGTAATTGGAGTAACCATTTTTAAAACGGCGAAAAGAATTTAGGGCTTAGCCCTTCCAATGAGTACTGAATTGTCAAGAGGGAAAGATGCTGAAAGAAGTATCGATCTGCTGCATAATCGCAAACCAAAATAGGCGCGAAATTATGCCGCATATTTTCATGATGCCTGATCAGTCCATTGATAGATGCAATATTCAATAATAAAACAGTCACAAAGCTATAAATAAAATTCTAACCTTTAAAGTCCACCTCGCCGTTCCCATCAGTGTCGAAGATATCAATAACTCTTTGAACTAAAGGGTTTTGTTGCAGTTCTGGAAGCGACATGAACTCCTCAACGGAAAGAGCGCCCGATTTGTCCAGATCGAGTTTTCGAAAGCGCTTCCCGAGTCGCCGGATTTCATCGGCGTCGACTACAATTTTAAGTAAATAAAAAATCACCAACGTTATTAGCACGCCTGTTTGGAAAATAAGCAGTGACTGATAATGTAGAAATCGCAAATTTGAAACAGCAGAAACGAAACAGATAGTAAACTTACAATGTGTTACCATATCTCCCGGTAGAGATGCTTCATTTCCCTGAAACGCGAGAAGAAATAGTCAAGATAAAAAACTCGAATACGTCTGCACAATGTTTGTATCTGAGCTAGCGATGACATAGTGATAAAATTCGGAGAACAAGCTGGCGTATGTGCAAATAACTGTTGTTCGAGAAGCGTTCACTTCGAATAATTATTGGGTCCAAGTATAAACATTAAACATTTGGAAGCCAAGTTCAAATGAACGGTGGCTGTGAAAGCGGATTTCCACGGCTTAAACATTACAACAACGCTAAGCAATTCGACACAAGCGAAATCACAACAACGCCGCTGCAAATGTCAACAACAACCCAACAGTTCTTAAACCAGAATATTTATCTGCTTTGCCTCAGCAACAAACTGAAAAGCTTTGTAATTGAACGACGCTTGTGTCGAGGAGACAACATCGAGCGATCTACGAGAACTGTGGCCGTGGAAAGGCTGAAAATCGTAACAAACTCGGGTTAATTGTGAAGAAAGGAGTACATACCATTTTCAGTGAGTTATTTGAGCCTCCTAAGTAGCTTTTAAGTTTTCAAATGCAGCGATCAAAACTTCTATAGGTAGGTTAGTTACTTCGAAGAGGCACCCAAATGAAAAAGTAGCGCCCAGTCCTCGTCCACAGGCTTCCTTTTGACATCCGGGACACTGCGTACGCAAATTCTTTCCCAGTCCTCTGAAGAAAAAAAGAATCTCAGCCTTGGATTTTGTGTTCAATGGCGATTTCACACGCGTCAAGGTGAGCAAATTTTTATTTTTTCTTGATATTCTTTTGTTAATTTCCTTATTTTCATCATAGTTTTCCACTGTTGAAATATTTGGCAACATTATTCAAACATTTGGTCGCCAATTTCCCGCTAGGTTGCAATCCCACTTGATTCCGACACGTGTCTCTCGTTTTCTAAAATAAATTTTGACAAACCGGCTCTCGAAGCTCAAGCACTAGCTCTGATTTCTCCTGTTTCTCTTTCGTTCTCCCAGATCTGATTACGGTTATCAGTAGATTGTACCAACTCTCTGCACTGGTACTGAATCAGCTTCTCTACATAATTAACCGTTAAATCCAAGTTATGTAAACTGAAGAGCTTATAATGCACCACTTGAGGACTAGGCCGTATGGCTCTCGTGTTTTTACAGTGGACGGTCGTAAAATGATCTGACATCAATAGGCAATGCGCCAGGACTTTTCTCTTACTAAGCTTTTTTTTTTAACTTTTAGCGGGGTCTTTCCTCTGCTTCTTCTTTGGATAACTGCTGGAGTAGATGCAGTGGATAAAAATAACTTCAAGAAATGTGAAGATAGTAGTTTTTGCCGGTGAGATAAGTAGTTGTTTTAAACAATCATATACACAGGGTCCCCACATCCCTTCCAAAAATTCCTTCTCGAAAACTATTTGGCATTTTCACACTTCACCACGGACTGGACCTTGGAGCGGAGCCTTCCCTAATAAAACTTTGTTGAGTAAGCCCCCCTGACCCGGGCACAGTTTGTTGGTGAACACAGGACATGCAATACCCAAAGGTTTATTTTTTGGCCATCTATCATTTCTAACCCTGCCCTCCTCCAGGTGGGCTTTCCCTTTGGGTATGATGTTGCTGAAGTTTACTAGCCTGTAGAAGTCATGCAGGCCTACCAACCCCCCTTTTTCATTTACCCCATTTTAACTTGATAAATGTTGCTTACCCATCGAACAACTCACTAAAATATGCTAGCCTGAGGGGTTCCTCCTGTGTCCTTGGGCCATTAGACAGCAAATTTGTGACACTCTAACTGGCTGAGGTTAGACTTCTAAGGAACAGGGGTAACTGTTAAGCTCATTACTTGAGACTATTGCTTCAGCTTTGCTTTTTTATCAGAAATACAGTCAATTTTCTCTAAGATGGACATCTTTGGGATCAGCAATAACTGTCTGTTTAAGAGTGAGGTCCATGTTATAAAGAGTAAAATAGAGGGAGTAAAGAAAGGCAGGGACCAACTCTAGGGATCGGTTATTTAACCAAAGTATAACTTAGACCGCAGTTTAGGAAATCTTTGGACTTCAAGATCTCTTCCTTTCTGGGTTATTTAAAGAAGATAAATGCTTCCCCAGTCCATTGTGTTTACAATAAATGGTGTTTACATTAAAGCTATCAGCAAATGGAACGTGGTTTTGTTTAACACTGGCTAAACTCTGTTTAAATAACTCTCTCTAGGAGTTTGTTGTACGTAGGTGTCTGTCCTATAGAGGTGTCTGTTAAGAGAGAGTCAACCGTATAGCAACTTCATAACTTTCTTTCTTCTTTTTCTTTACAGTAATAATAGAGCAATTCAACCAGGAGATTCACCATATTTAGTAGTCAAGGATTCCATTGCATTTACAGAGTCTTCCTTTGATGTTCATTTACTAAACAAGAAATCAAATTTATTGCTTAACCTTAAACTTCAAACTTTACAAAAGAACACTGCTAGATTTAGAATAACTGAGGTGAATCCAATTAGACCAAGATATGAGGTCAAGGATGTCTTAATCAAAGAACCAGTAACTATAAGGTGAGGATTAATCTATACGCATTGACCAAGCTTGAGGTCAGGATAGCAGGATACTGGCCAAGCTTGTTTTTACATTTTTTTGTCTCTGTCAATAAAAACACAAAAAAATAGATCAAGGCCAATATTCAGCTATTTTGACTGAAGCTTGGCTTTATTATATTTTAAAGAAAACTTTTACTTACAGGACCAACGCAGGAGGCCAGATGAGCCCGCTGTGGTAGCAAATCAGAATGCGGCTTAACTTCATCTTGCCTGGTCACGGATTCAGCCATATAATATTTACATGTATTCCATTCATGTATGTTCAATCCCCTTAATCCCAATCTCCTTCAAGTCCCGAAAGTGATCAAAACCAGTTTTCTACTAATGATAACCAAGGAAAAAAGTTATGAGAAGTAAGAAGATGAACACCTTAAGGAAAATGCTTTGACCTCTTATCACATTTTCAACCAATTCTTTAAGGAAATGTATAGAAATATCTTGAGTGAATTTGTATGTGGATATCGCTGTGTAAAGGGTCAAAACTAGAGCAATGGTGTAGAACAAGACTGATATAACTAATTTCTAATATTTTTTTACTTTATTATTTCCCAGCTATCAAAAGCTTAAACAAGATGATGAAAGTCTTCACATTGGTTTTAATAATAACAGTGTTATATTGACATATGAGCCTTTTCGTCTTGATTTCTTGGTTGACAATGAAGTGGCAGTTTCGGTGAACTCAAGAGGCCTTATGAACTTTGAAGAGTACAGAGAAAAAAGGTAAGTTGTTAAAGCAGTAGTATGATATTTTATTAGCTCAAGTTGAGCAAGCCCTTCAATATACAGTACTGGTATATGAACATTATCTTCTGCCCTTGATATACATTTCTTTTTTCTTTATCCACAAATCAATGCCTTTTGTTTGATAATGCTCGCCAAAATGTTAACCATGGATGCTAACCTAGCAACATTAATAGAGAATTTTCACTCATGTGGCCAGCTTCTATGCAAATTTATTGGAACAAAAGAAAGCATATACACAAGAAAAGAGCCCCCATTCTAGTTACTCTATTGAAAATGCAACCCCATTATATATCTAGTCATGAAAATGTGACCCCGCTCATCCAGCAGCATATCCCCTTTAGCCCATTACTAAGAAGTACCTCCCCCCCTGGAGTTAAACCAAGGATAAAATTGAACCTTGTGCATTCGCTAGCCTACAGTAGAAGTCCCCAGACCTTGCAGCAGCTCATCTCCATAGTGTAGGTATGAACAAAATGTTTTCATAATTTTTAAACCAGAAAAGTTCCAGTTCGCAAGGACTCAGAAGATGAAGGGAATCCTCCAGGCGAAAATGAAGAGGAAAAGTCCGAAAATGAGCCCAAGCCGGTAAGAATAACGAAATGAAGCAACCAGGAAACTGGAATCTTAAGTAATGTCATTACCTAAATTGTCCACACTGACTGTCCTTTAGAAAGGAGAAATTCTTTTCTTTGACCTTTGTGTTTGATTTAACAGTGATATTGTAAGGAAAAACAAGATGCTGATCACTTAAAGGATTTCCCATTTTGATAGTGATTTGGCAATTATATGTATATGTTACAGGTCAAAAATAAATTCAGGTTAAAATTTTTCAACCTAGCTAGGTTGATTCTCAATTTTCTTTGTTGTCTAACCCTAATTCATTAATAGGTAGGGCTCGGAGACAAAAGAAATTGAGAACCAACCTAGGTTAAAAGATTTTTTTACCTGAATACAATTTTGACCTGTAACATATAAATAATTAGTAGAGGTGTGACCATTCTCTCTTTTGCCCCTTAACAGAGGTAATGGTGCTCTTTACAAACAAATGCCCATTACTCTTATGATTATCAAACAGAGGGCTATGTTTTAACTTGTAAGACTTGGCCCTGATGACTTGTTGTTCTGTTTGTTTAGGAGGACAGTGAAGAAAAAAAAGTGGAAGAAGTAATGGAAGAGGAAAACTGGGAAGAGAACTTCAAGGAGCACCGAGATACAAGACCACGAGGTTACTTTTAGTCTGAATCCAGTGTAGGTCAATCAGTAACCAAGATTCGAGCAAGCTCTCCATTTGGGGGGAGTCATGTGCAGTCACAAAAGAACTGCTTGCAAAAGGAAATCCGAGTGTGAGGGTTCGGGAAAGAAAGTTCCTCTGCCCCTTGCTGCTTTGTTGCGTGCTCACACATTCTCTCGCAGCTCCCTTCGTTTGCCACAATATGAGAGCTGGCTTGCAGGCTCTCAGTAACCTTTTACAATGCTAATAGTTCCAGGAAGTAAGCACTACTACAAGTAGAAAAATTTACAGGTGACAGGGTTCAAAAAAAAGTTCTGTCTGGTGGTCCGGGACTAGTAGATTTTCTTGCTGGGCAAGTAACTTTAAAGCGGCTACTTGCCCATTGGACAAGGGTCCAGGTAAGTCATCCTCCAACAAAATCATTAACTAAGATGAGCAAGAAGCGGCCCAGGCAAGCAAAATGTGAGAGCAGCTTGCCCAGCAGCTTGCCTAAAGGACAAGCTGGAATTGAAGTTTTTATTAAGACCTGTTACTGTTTGAAAAGTGAATTGCTGCGTTCTTTTACGGAAATTTGTTGAAAGTCACTGTTTTGTTCATTAACACAAAATGATGTGGTTGTAATGATTTTGATTTAATGTTTTTTAAGGTCCCTGCTCTGTTGGTTTGGACATTTCTTTCCTTGGTGTCGAGCATGTGTATGGAATCCCAGAACATGCTGACAGCTTAGCCCTCAAGACTACTGTGTAAGTACTCAAAATTCTTGACAACTTTAAGAGGAGAGTATATGTGTTTAATTTTAGTTTTTAAGTGGGTGTTCATTTAGTGGTAAATTTGCTGGTGTTAAGACCTGAAAGTTGGTTACAGTAGAAGCTCTCTTAGTGGACACTCTCGTAAGTGGACAGCTCTACCCAAGGCTGCCTTCACAAAAGCCCATTTTTCTCAACTCCCATACAAACTCTTTATTTTTACATTGCCATCAGTGACTGGCTCCAGTTACGGACACCCTTTTCGTGTCTCGAGGGTGTCCGCTTACGAGTTCTACCATATTTGAACCCATCCATGTGTTTACACATGTACCTTCCCCTGCATTCACTTCCAGCCCAATGTACACTATATTAAATAAATATGGGTAACAGGGGCGTATTGGTGGGTGTTAAGCTCTGAATGGTCCAGCATTTCTTATGTCCATCTTCAGAGTATGTAGATCTCCTTGACTCAATGAAGTCAATAAATAAACAAACTCACTGATTATATTAGGTATTTTTTCATTTGCTTTTTGCCAAAAGGATGGATTAACGTTTATAGGTAGAATACAAATTGTGCAGTATTACTACAGAGTAGATGAATTTACCACGAGAAATAGAAAAAAAGAAAGTTTGAAACAGGTCAGGTTTAAAAAGAATGGTGAGGAGGCCACCAGAAACTTGAGGGAGGGAGGTCTCCTCTTATACTGTTAAAGACAGGAGTATATTTTTTGGTTTTGAATTAATTTTCTTTTCTTCAGTGGTTCAGAGCCATACCGCTTGTATAACTTGGATGTGTTTGAGTATGAGCTGGACTCAAGAATGGCTCTTTATGGAAGCATTCCTGTCATGATTGCACATAGGTTAGTGAAAATTAGTGAGAAAAAGCATTTATTTTATTTTTAACTTTGTGTTATTTCCTCGGCATGGGCCTTAATACAACTGGTCATTAGTGCAACTGCAGCGAGGCTTCGTTAGGGTAAAATTCCGACAAGTAATATGGGCTTGAGATTGCGACATAAGACAGCTGAAATGGCAACAAAAAACATGAAAATAGGTTAAAACTGAGACAGTGATGAGTAAAACTGCAAATACAATAGCAAAATACTAACAATACAATACACAAAACAACTGCTTTTGAAATTCAGATTAGAGACATACCTACCCTTCCCCCCCCCCCCCCCCCCCCCCCCAAAAAAGCCTACCACATAATTTGAACGAAGGAGGGGGCCAGTTGAGGGAGAACAACCCCCCCCCCACTACGCACCGGGGTCAAGTCAGCCGCGCGCGTGGACCACCCCATGCGGCG
>CALNXI010001932.1:45077-58833 GCA_942486025.1 Porites evermanni
AAAAAAAAAAAAAAAAAAAAGGGTAAAAATGGAACAAGGAAAAGAAAAAATGCAAAAAAAAAAACAAAAAAACAAAAAAAAAAACCACAAAACAACCCCTTTTGAAATTCAGAATAGAGACATACCTCCCCCTCCCCCCCCCCCCCCCCCCCTGCTCAATAAGGCCTCTGTAATTAGTGAAGAGCAAGGGTGTCGCAGTGGTGAGAGAACTCGCCTCCCACCAATTTGGCTCGGGTTCAAATCCCGGCGTTAAGTTGACACCATATGTGGGTTGAGTTTGTTGTTGGTTCTCTCCTTTGCTCCAAGAGGTTTTTCTCCGGGGACTCCGGTTTTCCCCTCTCCACAAAATTCAACATATCCAAATTCCAATTTGATCTGGAACACACAGACAATAAGTTTCAATAAGTTCTTATGAACTCCTAAGGTCAGCTCTGAAGTTGCCTGGGTTATCAGATCCCTTTAGAGCATATTTTAGGGGTTCTTTACTTTCAGAATATCAGCGGTGAACCTAGAGTGAAAGCTAAAATAACATGACATAGTTCTTGAATATGTTGTGTCTTGCCCTTGTTGTTACCCATTACCAGCATTTTAAGGATGTGCATTTAATATTTTACGTTTGCTCATCAGTTTTTTTCTTGGTTATTTATTTACAGTGCTGCCAGAACTGTGGGTGTTTTCTGGATGAATGCAGCTGAAACCTGGGTGGACATCAGTTCATCAAATGCAAGGAAGGTAACCTCAGAATCATCTAATAATAATAATGTTTTTTGTGCCTTATATCTCCAGTATGTTGTTATTAAAAAATTGTAAATAATTAGACATTTGAAGGAGTGCCCTTGCTTATGAGGTCTATCCAAACACATTGATGGAATTCTTAACTATTAAAATTAATTAACTAAGTACTGAATTATTAGATTTCTATACTGGATATTGTGATTTTTATGAAGTTCATGACTTTATAATGTGTGAATATTGAATAATTTATAGCGTATAATGTTAAGCCTTCAGATATAAGTTTTCCTTTTCTGTGTTAAACTTTTCCTCTTCTTATAAAAATAATATAATAGATAAGTAATGTAATAAATAATTAATCTATAATATTGAAATGATCTTATTTTATTAGTTTCCATAAGTTTAATCTTGAGGTAATTTGAAACCAGTGAAGGCAATTAAATTTTGCTTGTTCTGTGGCATATATTGCAATATTAATTATTTTCTTTGAAATAGTTTTTCTTATACTAAAAGACAGAGGAAACAACTGAACCCTTAACGATTTATTTCTGTTCATAGTTAGAAAGTACTGTTATAACTTTACAAGTTAATTTGAATTTCAATTAAGAGGGTAATGACAAATGCTCTATAAAACTTATATAAAACTTATTATAACTTGTCATCAATTCAGTAAGTGATAAGTTTCTTTTTAACTGGTGCTAAAGAAGTGAAAAATAACACTGAAGTACTTGTTGTAAGCTGTTATAACAGCATTTACCACCAGGAAAACTAAACTGATCAATTTTGAAATTGACTGCTTAAAGAATAAAATGAAAGTTAACTATAATGGAGAAATCAAATGCTTCTTACTCTTGTGGCTTTAAGTTACAAAGGGAGTAGTTTTGAAACTATCAAATTATGATCATGTGCAATGCTTGATCAAGTATTAGGAAATCAGTGTTTAACAAAAACTGATCAAGTGTAAAGCAGCTGTTTCACGAACTTTAGCCAAGTGATGTTTTGTTGTCACACTGTACCGATAACATATTGAAGTTCTGGGTCTTTGAATTAAATATTTTTACCCTGGAAAACTCCTGGAATTTCAGCCTCTCTCAGTGGTATAAACCCTGTGATTATAGACATCTTTTGGCAACACGTTGAACAAAGATTTATCTGTTTATGGAGTATTTGGACGTTACCCTTTGGACAGTCAGTTGTCACACTGAACTGGTCCGTTACCTTAGTCCTGTTGTGTTCTGCTCTGCTTTTGTTTTTCAGTCCATGTTTAACTCACTGATGTCCTTTTTCAAGGAAAATGAAGAGGTGCCTCAAGTTGAGACTCACTGGATGTCAGAGAGTGGCATCATTGATGTGTTTGTCATGTTAGGTCCAAAACCACATGACGTGTTCCAGGAATATGCTTCATTTACTGGCACCACTGGGCTGCCACCAGTAAGTTTTGCCGGGCTGTCATCTGCTTAGTCTAACGCGTGTGCATTTTTTGACTTGTCATGCAACACCGGTCTTTTAGGAAGGAACATTGCATGACAAGACTAAGACAGGCTGCTTAGGTGGCTATCATCTACTTTGTTTTCAGAATAACTTTGCTTGTGGCCTGTGTGAAAGACAGTTGAAAGGGAAAAGAGAGCATTGGATGTGCGTCAACTTGAAGGACTAGGACCTTGCTGTAGTATTCCCTCCCTCTCATGCACACCCTGCTCTTGCTCTTGTCCCTTCCCCTCTTTTTGTTAATTGCCCGCCAAGCTGCATTTCCTGTTTTTTGGTCAGAGGTCTTTTAGATACAAGTCAATTCAATAAAACCTGAATTTCCCTCATCCATTCTTATTTAATTTTTTGCCTTCAGATATTTGGAATTGCTTATCATCAAAGCAGATGGAATTACAATGACGAAGATGATGTCAAGAAGTAAGTTTAAGAACTAACTTTATATTAGAAAATTAATAATACATTGTAAAAGTGAGTTCTATGCAATTTTATAGGCCATCTACTTGAAGATACCCTGTCCACAAAGAGGTATAAGACCATTTAATTACTATACATCGACTGACCAGCAATCCTTAGATCTTCTTCAAGTAATGATTAAGGTCTTTTGGGGCCCTTTGAATCTCTAATGCTTCTGTGTGATGATGATTATAGACCAGCCAGAGTTGAAAACAAATACATGAAGCTGATACTGAGCACATACCATGGGTACCGGAGGATTTTTCTTGCATGCAGGAGGATGCAGCAGCTGACTGATCTTTGAAGCCACAATTAACAAAACTGCGACAAAAACAATAAAATAACTGCTTAATTTGTAAGTAGGCGGAGCACGATTGTCCAGGTGATTGTAGTCTTGTCAACAGCAGTCCTAGTAAGGACTACGATCACGTGGACAATCACGCTCCACCTACTTATGAAACGACTCCTGGATTCAAAACCTTTCACAGCTTAATTTTTATTATTATTGTATTACAGTGTAGACAAAGGTTTTGATGAACATGATATTCCATATGACGTGCTGTGGCTGGATATTGAACATACTGATGGCAAGAAATATATGACTTGGGACAAGCTGAAATTTCCCACTCCGGACCAAATGCAGAAAAATCTTGCTGCAAAGGGCCGTAAGGTTAGGTTTTGTTTCAAGTTTTTCTATGTGGATACCTACCTTTCAATCCCATCCCCCAGTCTTCTTTGACAGTGTTACCAAGTGCAAATGTAGTGGAACACCAAATCTAGGAAAGGTTGAACTTGTAGCATTTAATGAGTGGTCCCATTGGAAATCAGTTATTTTCTCCGCAAGAGTCTCATTTTCTTGTGGGAAACAAATCAACTGCCTGGGTCTCCTGAAGAGACCACTCATCAATAGATTTTTATTGAATTGATTTGCCCAACAGAGAAATCTTTATATCCATCATGAAATCAAAGTAGTGGTGCTGGTGGGGGTTCTCCATTTGATAGCCTATACAGGGAGGCTCTGTGCGAAAGGGGTACCTTTCTTAGGTTTCAGGTATATGAAAGGGTGAGGGTTTGGCTAGTTGAAGGATATGAAGGGGTAGGGAAATCTGCCATTGTTTTCTGTGAAAGGACCTGATAGGGCTACCAAGAGCAGGCCACAGCAGGCAGGACACATTTTCATTGTTTCGTGAATGTTACTCTGGTAACAGTGAGAGTGTGCTCCCCTGAGAAAAGATTCCAGCTTTAAACCAAAAACTGTCCATTTTTGATGTAATTGATGTTCTGATGTATTTCTTTGTCACTGTTTTGGGTTATAGATGGTTACCATTATTGATCCTCACATCAAGCGTGAAGGAGGATATCACATTCACGAGGCAAGTTTAACAACTTAACTCACCTAGCCAAATGTCCTTTTTTAGAAAAAGAGACTTAAATGGATAAAACAATTAATGTAAAACCAGATATATACAAACATAACATATTAAAAAACACAAAAAACTCTAGTGTAAAAAAAACTTCAATCCGTCACTCACGTTTCACTCTCGCCTCTGTGTGAAAAACAAAGCGCCTGAGCAGAAGGTAGAATGCTGTTTTTTTTTTAAAGTCAAGAATGCACAAAATGCCCAAAAATAGGTTTCTAGCGCCATAACAGACTGTGTTTACACTTTACCAGTCCCATTTTGGACCAGTGTTCCAAAAAAAGCCACAAAGTGTTCAGTATCACAGTAGTTTAATAACCTGGTTTTCAATGCTGCAGGAGGCTTCAAGGCTTGGATATTACATAAAGAACAAAGATGGTGGAGAATATGACAACTGGTGCTGGCCAGGTAAACTAAACTTTACTTTTTTGAACGATAAAAAAAATAAATTCACCAAGGAAAACAGAGTACAGTCAAACCTGTACAATATAGACTTGAAATGAGTGATCACACATTGCTATTCAGACATTTAAAAAAAGCTTCTGATAATATTCTGGCATCGATAGTTTCAACCAGTTGTAGTTATCTCGTACATGGTTCCAACAAGTCAGTTTTCTTGTCTGTATGGTCTCTCACTACAGAGATTTCATAATAGTCCACCGAGCACATTTGTCTGTGACCATAACTGATTAGTGATCTCTAATTTGTTTCTTTTATTACAAAGAAAAAGATATTATTTTCGTACCCTTGATTTACATGCAAAACAGGCATGGGGTCAACTCAGAAAAACCCAGCTCAATGCATTCAAATGCGCGAGTGGATTACCTTTTTGCTCATTTTATATTCCCTACGTTTTTATAGGAAGTTCATCCTGGATCGATTTTACCAATCCTGAAATTCGCAAGTGGTGGGCAAGCAAGTTTGCCTTGAGCGAGTATCAGGTAATTTGAAAGTTCCTCTGCTTTTTCAATGGCACAATAACCTCTCCCACACCCTCTCTAGTACAAAATAGACACCATTAACGCGAGGCTTGCATCAACAAAACATGGTGATTTGTGTGAAATTCTCCACCTACGCCTTAGCCTGCGTGCAAGCTCTGTCAATTTGAGATAGCTGCAAGATGTCACGCGTGAGTGGTACGGGGAAGGTGATGTGTGAGCGAGGGTCAGGGAAAGAAAGGGAGCTTGACCTGGAGCGTTGTGTGTGGTCACTTGGTGGTCGGAAAGCGGAAAAAGTGTATTTCATTTTGTTCGACTGAAGTACAGACTTCCATTTATAGCGCCTCTCAGATTATTTTGTCCAGTATAATTAGTAATAACATAGGAACGCTGGAACGTATAGCCTGTGAACAGGCTATTTTTTTCTCCAAACAGAGAGCCTGTTCACAGGCTATGGAACGTACCAGTCAGGAGTGTTGATTTAGATCCCATACTCTGCCTCTTACGTCAAAACCCTTTTAATACTACGCTGTAAGACAGTGATCGCGTCTTTTTTTTCAGGGTTCAACCGAAACTCTCTTTACCTGGAATGACATGAATGAGGTGAGTCATTTGTGTAAGTTTTCTCTTGCTTTACTAATTACAAGAGTGAACTTTGTTTATTTTAATTTATGGTCATAATTATCACGTCGCGCACCACCCATGTAAATTGTCTTACGATCATAGTTTTCATTAATTTTAGCCTGTTTTTGTACTGGTAAAGTGGCATGATAGATATGTCAGCCTTTGAATCTCTGTACGGCAGCCAGGCAGTTTTAACAAGCACTATGAAACAAGAGAAATGGCGTATCTTAAGGAAACTTTTTAAAACCTTTGCTCCAAGTGACCTACAAGATATAAGATGCTGGCATTTTTGTCCACAATGGCCGACCTGGCCATAGTTACTGCCCGAAACATGCCTACCATATGCATAAAAATAAGGGATAAATGACCTAGTTTCTGGCTGAAATTGTTAATTGTTTGCTTTCTTTTCCACTGTAGCCGTCTGTGTTTCATGGCCCAGAAATAACAATGCACAAAGATGCGCTGCATCATGGCGACTGGGAACATCGTGATGTACACAACATTTATGGCTTCTATCAACATATGGCTACAAATCAGGGGCAGATTGACCGCTCGGGGGGTAGGGAGAGGCCGTTTGTGTTGTCAAGGGCATTTTTCGCTGGCACTCAAAGACACGGTAAGTCTCTCTTTACAACCTATTCTCATATGCAATGCTCCGAAATAATCACTCACTATTGTGTCGAATCTTCTCACTGAATGCAACTTTATCACCAATGGATTGTCTTGTCATTTGATGGTCGTTAAAATAGTTTTGAAGCTGGAATTTTAGTGTTTGACTTTTTTTGTAAGCGGCGGGGGTAGGGGGAGGAGAGTAAGGAGCGCTGGGAGGTATGCAGTCTATGCAAATACAAGTCTAAGCAGCAGCGTTTTTGAGCGACGCACGTCAACTGGAATCAGAGTTTTGCTCNACATTTATGGCTTCTATCAACATATGGCTACAAATCAGGGGCAGATTGACCGCTCGGGGGGTAGGGAGAGGCCGTTTGTGTTGTCAAGGGCATTTTTCGCTGGCACTCAAAGACACGGTAAGTCTCTCTTTACAACCTATTCTCATATGCAATGCTCCGAAATAATCACTCACTATTGTGTCGAATCTTCTCACTGAATGCAACTTTATCACCAATGGATTGTCTTGTCATTTGATGGTCGTTAAAATAGTTTTGAAGCTGGAATTTTAGTGTTTGACTTTTTTTGTAAGCGGCGGGGGTAGGGGGAGGAGAGTAAGGAGCGCTGGGAGGTATGCAGTCTATGCAAATACAAGTCTAAGCAGCAGCGTTTTTGAGCGACGCACGTCAACTGGAATCAGAGTTTTGCTCTCTTGAGCAGTGATTTTGAACAAATGTTTGGGCAAATCTTCTCTGAAAGAGTAAAAACACTTGCAACTCAAATTTGCTAGCGTCAAGACACAAAAAAATAGAAAAAGGCTCAATTTCAGTTGACGTGTGTCGCTCGAAAACGTCGCTGCTTAAACTTAACCCACATTTTGTTCTAATTTTGATTAGTCCGCAGTAAGTGATTTTGATAAAATAATGATGGGAGGCCTGTATTGCTGTTGCGCATCAAAATATACTGATTTAGCTTATTCCAACTGAATATCTCGGTTCCAGGTCCCATTTGGACAGGTGACAACATAGCAAACTGGGATCATCTCAAAGCGTCACTTCCCATGGTGCTTACTTTGAACCTTGTTGGCCTGCCATTCTCAGGAGGTAAGTCTCTTCTTTCTTTTAAAACAACGTTGAAGACCAGTGAATTTTATCATTGATCCGCAACCATAGTCACTGTTAAAAGTACATGTTGGCACAGTACATGTACTTAAGTGTGTGTGTGTTTTATTTCTCTAAAGTTTAAGTATTAGCATAAAAAAATTCTAAAATGTGACGCCACTAAGACGTGTCAAATATATCTGTAGACAGGAAAACTCTGAAGTTTTATTTTTTTCAACAACAGTTAGTGTACACTGTATCTGTTTTTACTTAAGCTGTCTGGCATGACGCATTTGGAGAAAATTTTAACGCTTGAAACAGGCAGATTAATTAAGATTAACTTTGTAATCTGTTGGTAAAGTTTAATCGGAAAAGAAATGAAATATTTGTGGTAGCTGTGTGTAACACTGTGCCTCCTAATTAAGTGAGCTATGTTTGCATAACACAGATTCTCTTTATTCTATCATATTAATAAATGACTTACCTAATGTATTATGATTTCAGCTGATGTAGGGGGCTTCTTTAACAACCCTGATCCAGAGTTGTTAGTAACATTTATGGCTTCTATCAACATATGGCTACAAATCAGGGGCAGATTGACCGCTCGGGGGGTAGGGAGAGGCCGTTTGTGTTGTCAAGGGCATTTTTCGCTGGCACTCAAAGACACGGTAAGTCTCTCTTTGCAACCCATTCTCATATGCAGTGTTCAAAATGATCACTCACTATTGTGTCGAATCTCCTCACTGAACACAACTTTATCACCAATGGATTTTCTTGTCTGTTGATGGTCGTTAAAATAGTTTTGGAAGCTGGAATTTTAGTGTTTGATTTTTTTCGGGGGCGGGGGGGGATGGGGGGGTAAGGAGCGCTGGGAGGTATGCAGCCTATGCAAATAAGAGTTTAAGCAGCAGCATTTTTGAGCGGCGCACGCCAACCGGAATCAGAATTTTGCTCTCTTGAGCGGTGATTTTGAACAAATGTTCGGGCAAATCTTCTCTGAAAGAGTAAAAACACTTGCAACACAAATTTGGTAGCGTCAAGACACATTAAACAAGAAAAAGGCTCACTTCTGGTTGACGCGCGTCGCTTGAAAATGTTGCTGCTTAAACTTAACCCACATTTTGTTCTAATTTTCATTAGTCCTCAGTAAGTGATTTTGATAAAATAATGACGGGAGGTCTGTGTTGCTGTTGCGCATTAAATACTGATTGAGCATGTTCCAACTGAATATCTCGGTTCCAGGTCCCATTTGGACAGGTGACAACATAGCGAACTGGGATCATCTCAAAGCGTCACTTCCCATGGTGCTTACATTGAACCTTGTTGGCTTGCCATTTTCAGGAGGTTAGTCTCCTTTTTCTGTTAAAACGATGTTGAAGACCAGTGAATTTTATCATTGATCCGGGACCATGGGCACTGTTAAAAGTGCTTACATTAAACCTTGTTGGCTTGCTATTCTCGGGAGGTTAGTCTCCTTTTTCTATTAAAACAATGTTGAAGACCAGTGAATTTTATCATTGATCCGGGACCATGGGCACTGTTAAAAGTGGTTACATTGAACCTTCAGCTTGTTGGCTTGCCATTCTCGGGAGGTTAGTCTCCTTTTACTACTAAAACAATGTTGAAGACTAGTGAATTTTATTATTGATCCGGGACCATGGGCACTGTTAAAAGTGCTTACATTAAACCTTCAGCTTGTTGGCTTGCCATTCTCAGGAGGTTAGTCTCTTCTTTCTATTAAAACAATGTTGAAGACCAGTGAATTTTATCATTGAACCGCGACCATGGGCACTGTTAAAAGTGGTTACATTGAACCTTGTTGTCTTGCCATTCTCGGGAGGTTAGTCTCCTTTTTCTATTAAAACACTGTTGAAGACCAGTGAATTTATCATTGATCCACGACCACGAGCACTGTTAAAAGTACATGTTGGTACAGTACGTGTACTTTAGTGTGCGTGTGTTTTATTTCACTAAAGTTTAAGTATTACCATAACAAAATTCTAAAATGTAACGCCACTAAGACGTGTAAAATATATCTTTAGACAGGAAAACTCTGAAGTTTTTTTTTTTTTCAACAACAGTTAGTGTACACTGTATCTGTTTTTACTTAAGCTGTCTGGCATGATGCATTTGGAGAAAATTTTAACGCTTGAAACAGGCAGATTAATTAAGATTAACTTTGTAATCTGTTGGTAAAGTTTAATCGGAAAAGAAATGAAATATTTGTGGTAGCTGTGTGTAACACTGTGCCTCCTTATTAAGTGAGCTATGTTTGCATAACACAGATTCTCTTTATTCTATCATATTAATAAATGACTTACCTAATGTATTATGATTTCAGCTGATGTAGGGGGCTTCTTTAACAACCCTGATCCAGAGTTGTTAGTCCGATGGTACCAGGTGAGATAATTGTTCTTCACTATCTTTAGTAAATGTTATGACATATAGTGGCAGTAATATGATTTTCAATCTGAGACCTGGATAATTTCTGTGATTTGTTTCAGGCTGCTGCCTTCATGCCATTCTTCCGTGCACATGCGCACTTGGACACAAAGCGTCGTGAGCCGTGGCTGTATGAAGATCACCATAAAAAGAATATAAGAGATGCAATCCGTATGAGATACACAATGCTCCCTTATTGGTATACCTTGTTTTATCATGCCTCTGACACAGGGACACCACTCGTCAGGTAACTAAGCTCTCCTTCGTAAATCCTAGCGTGTAAAATTACTGGTAAGGAGTGATTAGCTGAATAGCTATGCAATTGATCTCGCTCAGACACGTACAAAATTTCGTCATTTGTTATACAAGACCGGGGTTGTCAAAATGCGCTGGCGCTATCACCGGCTACTTTAAGCTTTCCAGCTTTTTGCCACCTTTAAATGGCGATGACGTAACGTGAAAACCACCTATAGAAAAAAGGAAAAGAAATTGTTTTAATCATGATCTGCACGTTCTTTTTTGTCAGGCACCTTCCCTACCAGGGAAACACATATCCCTAGTGATAAGTGTTCCCCTACCCTGCAACACATATCCCTAGACATATGTGTTCCCCCACCTGGGAAACAAGTATCCCTAGCGATATGTGTATCCCCACCTGGAAAACACGTATCCCTAGTGATATATGTTCCCCTATATGTTCCCCTACCTGGGAAACACATATCCCTCGTGATAATTGTTCCCCCACCTGAAAAAAACGTACCCCTAGTGAAATGTGTTCCCTCACCTGGGAAACACATGTCCCTAGTTAAATGTGTTCCCCCACCTGGGAAACACATATCCCTAGTAAGACGTGTTCCCCTACCTGGGACACATATCCTTAGTGATATGTGTTCTTCCACCTGGGAAACACATATCCTTAGTGATACATGTTCCCCCCCCCCTGGAAAACACCTATCCCTAGTGATATGTGTTACCCCACCTGTGAAACACATATCCCTAGTAAAATGTGTTCCCCCACCTGGGAAACACATATCCCTAGTGATATGTGTTCCCCCACCTGGGAAACACATATCCCTAAAGATAAGTGTTCCCCCACCTGGGAAACACATATCCCTACTGAAATGTGTTTCCCCACCTGGGAAACACATATCCCTAGTGAAATGTATTCCACCACCTGGGAAACACATATCCCTAGTGATACGTGATCCCCCACCTGAGAAACACATATCTCTAGTAATATGTGTTCCCCCACCTGGGAAACACATATCCCTAGTGATACGTGATCCCCCACCTGGGAAACACATATTCCTAGTGAAGTGTGTTCCCCCTACCTGGGAAACACATATCCCTAGTGATATGTGTTCCCCCACCTGGCAAACACATATCCCTAGTGATATGTGTTCCCCCTACCTGGAAAACACATATCCCTAGTGAAAAATGTTCCCCCACCTGGGAAACACATATCCCTAGTGATATGTGTTCCCCCACCTGGGAAACACATATTCCTAGTGAAATGCGTTCCCCCACCTGGGAAACACATATCCCTAGTGATATGTGTTCCCCCACTTGGAAAACACGTATCCGTAGTGATATGTGTTCCCTCACCTGGGAAACACATATCCCTAGCGATATGTGTTCCCCCACCTGGGAAACACATATCCCCAGTGATATGTGTTCCCCCACCTGGGAAACACATATCCCTGGTGATATGTGTTCCCCCTACCTGGGAAACACATATCCCTAGTGATCTGTGTGTCCCCACCTGGGAAACACATATCCCTAGTGATATGTGTTCCCCCACCTGGGAAACACATATCCTTAGTGAAATGTGTTCCCCCACCTGGGAAACACATATCCCTAGTGATATGTGTTCCCCCACCTGGGAAACACATATCCCTAGTGATCTGTGTGCCCCCACCTGGGAAACACATATCCCTAGTGAAATGTGTTCCCCCACCTGGGAAACACATATCCCTAGTGATATGTGTTCCCCCACCTGGGAAACACATATCCCTAGTGAAATGTGTTCCCCCACCTGAGAAACACATATCCCTAGTGATATGTGTTCCCCCACCTGAGAAACTCATATCCCTAGTGAAATGTTTTCCCCCACCTGGGAAACACATATCCCTAGTGATCTGTGTGCCCCCCACCTGGGAAACACATATCCCTAGTGAAATATGTTCCCCCACCTGGGAAACACATATCCCTAGTGAAATGTGTTCCCCCACCTGGGAAACACATATCCCTAGTGATATGTGTTCCCCCACCTGGAAAACTCATATCCCTAGTGAAATGTTTTCCCCCACCTGGGAAACACATATCCCTAGTGATCTGTGTTCCCCCTACCTGGGAAACACATATCCCTAGTGATATGTGTTCCCCCACCTGGGAAACACATATTCCTAGTGAAATGTGTTCCCCCACCTGGGAAACACATATCCCTAATGATATGTGTTTCCCCACCTGGGAAACAGATATCCCTAGTGATATGTGTTTCCCCACTTGCGAAACACATGCCTGCTACTTTCTGTTATTCTCCTGCTACCTAAAATCTTTTTGACAACCTTGCAAGATGGTTTTGACTTCTGGTTAACTGGGCTGCAGTAGTTTGAAATTAACGACAACTACAAATGTTAGGCCTTTGTTTAAGGTTTTTTTGCTATTCACATTAAAAACCCTCTTCGTTAAAAGTTTAAACTGGTTTCATTTAGGTTTATTAGCTTCTTTTATTAGGTTTCTCGCTCATAGTAAAGTAAGGATTGACGAAAATCTAAACACAGTTTACACCCTCCTTTAGATTACCTCAGAAAAAGCTGAGTTGAAGGAAAGGCCCTTGGAAAGGGGCCTTAAAATGTGGCTGAACGTAAGTTAGGCGAGGTTAAACACAAGACAATGCTGGGCAGCGGTCTCCGTTACCAATCGTATGTGGGGCGGACTAAGGGCTTTTTCAGGGCCCAGTATTTTTACAGCACTCCTTTGCAGGTGAAGTCATTTCGCACGCGTTGTCTTTACTTGTGCTTGTGTCAAGGCCTGTTTGCTCCCAGCCCCCCTCCCCCCCCTCCCTCTCTGTGTGGGTCTTGGTAAGTATCTCAAAACTTTCCACTGAGCTTCACTGAATGACGTTGCCTGGTTGTTACCCCTCAGAGGGTTGTCATGGTTACCTTCACGTTCTCTTGCGGCTCTTTCAGTTTACTCAAGCACCTTCCCACACCCATCTATTGGTGATGGTCTCAACAGAAACGTAAAGTATGGCTCTCCCTGCCAGTATGGTTCGTTTGGCATTGTTAACCAACAGTTGATTTCTATTTTCACTCTAGGCCTCTTTGGGTGGAGTATCCAGAAGAGAAGAACACGTTTGCGATGGAAGATGAGTTCTTGCTTGGTATGTCGGTTTCTTATTTCTTTAAAAATGCATTATCAGGGCCATCCGTCAGAAAAATTTGGTGCATTGTTCTGCCACTTTTGATGAGGAAATCTGAAGTTTTGCAAAAGACATGAACCTGTTCACCAAGGTAATTTTTCATGAACCCCGCCTGTGCGGATTTGTGATGTGAGTTATTGCGATCACGGACAGACGGGCACTCTATAGAAAATGTCGGGGTGGTGAGTTATTTTAGAGGAGTTCAGACCGTTTAAAGACCCAAAAGACCCTTCCCGGCTCTAAGAAATCAAATCAACTGTTATTTATTTAAGCTGTTTTTCTGTGTAGGTAAGGATCTTCTCGTGAAACCCGTGACCACTCAAGGTCAGAATTCCATTGATGTTTATCTTCCAGGAAAAGACGAGGTAAGCAAGCCTAACCCTAACCTACCTAACCCGTATTTCCAGATGTAAGTGTAATCTCCAAGTGAACTTTCTCATTCAATCAGGTGTAAAAAAAACATAAGTTATTCAGACTAACTCACTCACGGGTAACGTCCCCCGATTCCTCCCCCCCCCCCCCCCCCCCCCC
>CALNXI010001932.1:60252-72403 GCA_942486025.1 Porites evermanni
AAGCAAGGTTTTCTTGTCTAAGGACATGTCACTCGAGCTTACAACATACTGTTGTGTCTTTCCTCCGAGATCCAGTGATGATTACATAGAATGTTACTCTAAGCAATACATAGGAAGGTAAATTACAAAAAGTGGAACAAAATTTTTAATTCTGGATTTAATAGCGCTAATCGGCCTTTCAGAAACCGGGGCCCGGATTCCAAAGCCCAGGATACCGGATTAGGAAGGAGAACGGGTACTGAAACCTCTTGTGTTGTTTCAGATTCCATTGTTCCAGCGTGGAGGAAGCATCATTCCAACAAAGCAACGTGTTCGTCGGTGCAGTGCTCTGATGCATAAGGATCCTTACACGCTCACCCTGGCTTTGAACTCTAAAGTAAGATAGAAGGCTCCTTGTATTATGTTGCGAAGTTCAGGTTACATTCGTTTTTGCTTGACCACCAATACCGACTTCTGCGCAAGACTATTTTCTTCGGAACTATGTTCAACAATGGAACCTCGATATAACGAAGGCTTAAGGGACTGGGAAAATATGCTCGCTAAAAACAGGTTTCGTTGTATCGAGGATTTTTCCATATATTGTAGTATTTCTGGGGCGAAAGATATCATTCGTTATACCGAGGACTTCGTTATGTAAATATTCGTTATATCGAGGGTCCACTGTAGACCACTTAGCGTTATAGCGAGTCCTGGAAAGGGGGCGAGAGTGCCGTCGCTTCAAGTAGCACTCTGGGACTTTTTTGTGGGACGCAGCCTCTTTTTCACTCCATGTGGCGCGTGAGACTGGACCTGACTACGGGAATGTTTTATGTAACACTGTGGATTCTTCTATTGGTTATTTTGAGATTGCGTAAGAACCTGGGTCGAATTTCATCCCCCGAACGTGAAACAGAACGTGAAACCTCAGAATCTCCAATTCCCGTTTTTATTCCTTTCTGCCACTCCAACCGGAAATAGAAAGCAACCAACCATAAACACCAGCACAGCCAGTCGTTACCGCGGCGTCAAGTACGCCCATGACACTCGGGGTTTATCGTAAGATTAGCTTTAAATTATTGATCTTTCCTTTAATAAAGATTTCTTTCCTTCCAGGCTGAAGCCGAGGGAAACATCTATGTTGACGATGGTCACACATTTGATTACAAGAACGGCGCGTACGTTTACATGAAGTTCACATTCCGTGGCGGGCGACTGATCGCAAAGTAAGATCATTTTTTACTTTTGTTCTTGTTATACATTACTTCTTAGTTACGGTCGGCGTCTAGAAGACGACAGAATCAAAACAGACTCATACAACTTTCTAGATCTCTAACCTTCTTCAGACCAGTATCCAGTATTTTGTCATTCGTTCCTATTAAACAAAGGGTTTAGTCTTTAAGGAAATTGCGGTAACACAGAGTGGAGTGAAACAGAAAACCGCTGGCGAACGACTGCGCGCACATTGCCAGCTTTCGTATCCCTCTCCAATAACAAACTTTCATTGGCTCACTTAATAAGACCACATTCTCGGACATATTTGAGCGTTGACAATGTTAAACTTTCATTGTTGTTCGACCTTTTCGTACTGTTACTATAGACGACTCATTTTTGTATAATGCCAAGTGAGTTAACACCTGGCGTTTAAGACAAGGATGTTTTTCGCTTCGCCTTTAGGAATGTATCCAAACCAATCCCCCTTCAGCCTCCTTCTGAAGAATCAGGGATTTTAGCATCTATGTGGAATTTCTTGTTAGTAGCTTTATAACTTTCTTCTTTATTTATTTCTCATTTAAACTAGTCACGAATACATCCTCTTAAGGCTTTACATGCGGGAGTTTAGAGAAGAACCAGTCGTTCTCACTCCCGTGGACTTGCGACTTTCTGTTGGTCATTGTCGTGTTTGACTAAGAAGTTCAACTGTACCTAAATAACGGGAGTCTTAAGTCTAGTCCTACACAGTTCTAGGAGCCGAGCCACATCATTTTGCTGTTGTTATGTTTGTTTATTTTTTATTTGTTTAATTAAGGTTCTTTGTCAACACTTCTTTCAATGACTTAGGGCCTGTTTACATAGAGGTGGGGACCCTAGGTAGGTGAGGTAACCCGCTTAGGTGGGGTAACCCGCCTGTCCAGAAAATCTCTCATTTTAATTTGATCTCATTTACATGATAAGTGGGGTAACTTATCACATGTTAGCTCAGCTACCTGGGGTCCCCCACCTCCATGTAAATAGGCCCTCAAGCAGACATTTTGAGCTCTTTGCTTTGTAAAAGCTCTCAATTTTGGGTGTTTTTTTAATGATTTATTTATTTTTTGTGTGTGTGTGTGTGTAGGAAAGAGAAACCCGCCACTCATTTCAAGACTGATGCTTGGATTGAGCGTATTGTCATTCTGGGAATAAGCAATTCTCCCAAAGTAATCGTCCTTACTACTGAAGGTATGCGGCAGTAGTTCTCAAATACGTATACCGCGCGCGATTCCTATCACAGCCGTTTAATAATACCCCTCGATCTCTGCCTCCTCCTTAGGCGCTTCGTTTTTCGCAGAGGTGAGCGCGAAACGCGAGTGGCACGCTAGTGACTGGTGATGAAGCGCAAGGGACCACGGGAAGGAGAAAAATGAGAGAGAGAGACGTCTGGGTACGAGGCAGCCTCGCTCTCGTAACCGGTTCACTTTCCCAAAAAAGCTGCGCTTCCATCAGCCAAACTAGCAAATAAATGCCCCGTATACCCTTGCCTTTGTTTGCTTCTGTTGTTATAGGCTATTTTACAGTTGTGTGCTGAGTGCCCTAGCCTTTGAATGAAAGCGAGGCTGCAGGTGACCTTATTCTGTTACAAACCTTTCTGTTTTTGTTTTTTATCTTTGTACACGATTTGCACACGAAAAGGAGGAAGGTTTCTCAGAGAACAAGGTCAGTTCTGGCTCAAGCTTCGGTTCCATTTAAAGGCTAGCACACTAACCACACAACCGCAAAACGGCCTCTTTGTAGCGCAACCTCGTCCCCAGGGCTTTTCCGCCCCATCCAGTTTTTTAGGGAAAATCCCTGGGGACGAGGTTGTTTGTAGCCCGCATTCACCATTTTTACATAGACCATGATGCACCTTGTTTACTCCACAATAGTTTACAAAACCGTTGTTTCCAATTTCTCCAGGAAAAATTGAAGACAGTGGTTATTGCAAAATTTTGGGGGGTAAACAAGGTACATACTAGTCTATGTGAAAATGGTGATTTTCGGGTGGAGATATAAGCGGTACACGTCTCCTTTTGGGTGTCGCTCTCCCGTGAATAGGACATTTCCGAGTTCCAAAAACCCTCACCTTCAAAATGAGGCTAGGTGCACAACCTTACCTGTGAAAATGAGTTTTATTTGCATGAGAATGAAAAATGATTTCCGTATCAAAGGCTGAGCACCTACCCTCGTTTTGCAACAGAGGCCTGGGGGAACTCGGAAATTGCTTATTAGCAGGGTAGTACATATGTTACTCGGTTCATAAAAGCTCTTTTAAAACCTTTCTAAACCTGTGATATTGTTTACCGTTAACCGCTGTGTCTTGTTTGTTTTGTGCTAGGTGGTGAAACAAGACATCTTCAATTTAAACATGACAGTTCCACAAACTCCATGACCATTAAGAAACCCGCGGTCAACATAGCTCAGGAATGGACAATCTCTATGCACGCTTAGGCTATACACTGCTGCTTGTGTTAAGTTATCTTTTTTTACACCATCAGTCTCATTTTCTAGAATTGCTTTCACTATAACAAGACGGAACACTCTTTCGTCTATAATAGAGCACCTTGGCAGGCTTGAAAATCATAGTACTTTTATAACAACTGGTTTGAAGAAGAGAAATAAATCGATTTGTATAAATTTAGACCTGTGTTTTGTATTAATTTTGTCTTTGTATTGATACGATTGAGTATGGCGTCGTACTTGCTTTTTCCTAAACAAGACAACCAGAGAGCCTGTAAATCTGTTAACAAGGGAGTGAAAAGAGTTGGCCATGTTGAAAATTTTGAGCAAAATTGACTCTTTAATTTTGAGTTAATTTTGTTTACGTTTAGTGACCGTTAAGAGAAAATGAGATTTTCTTCGTTTGTGACTGTTTACTGTAACAAATCTCGTCGTTGTAGTTTAACTAGAATCACGTACGTTTCTTGCGGAATAATGATTTGATGAACAGACAGGGCGTGAGGTGATTAATTGTCAGGTTTATTTGCCACTGTTAACACGTTTCGCGCGCGTTTGACTGATGTTGCTGACATTTTAAAGTCCCCGGATTTAGGGAGAAGCGCTTTGATCTTCACCGAAAGTTTGTGTGTAGTGATGTCATTAGGTAATACAACGGCCGATAGGAACAAACCCAAAACACAAAACCACAAGACAAAAACACGAAACCCCAAAATAGAAACAGAAAGCCCAAACAGAATCACAAACCTAAAACAAGACACTCCAGGTCGCCAATCAGTTTCGAATGCCCCAGTCATTCAAAAATTTCCCACGGCTCAATAATTTTAAATTTTATATTTTTTGGTTAATCCAGAATACAGTCAGTCGAACGAACAAGAATAAAAAGGTTCGCCATACCCTGTGCACAAAAATGGGATGATCGCGTGATGTTTTTGTGCGCGCGCGCGACGCGCGATAGCATGATCTGTCAGATGCATTTCACGTGACTCGGACACCGCTGCCGAAGGAAAGTTTTCCGACTGCAAGCTGAGCGCAATGGCTTCAATCGTGCGGCAATGCATGTGCTCTGTTTTGCTTTTATTTCTTAATAATTGTTATGGCGATGATCCTCAGCCGCAACAGATCCATCTTGCAAGTACAGGTAAGGTGATCAAACAAGAAAGTCGACTGTTTTTAACGACGCTGTTTATGACGTGACGCCTGCACCCGGCCATTAATTTGGTTTCTCTATGCATACTAACCAGGAATCTTACATTCTTTTCTCTGCTTATTGACCTTGTTCAGGTTAGAAAACAAAAAAGTGAAAAGCTGCCTTTAACCGTTTTATCTTTCATGTGACTTCAAAACTATGTGACTAAAAATTAAACATTACATAACGCGTATGAAAATTTCATATAAGAGTTGGGTATTGAGTGCCCAGTCTTTTAGTTTCTTGAAATGTTTAGTTCGTTTCTGTCCAGTTCATAAATATTTAAGTTTGTATTAAGACGTAGATTTCGAATTAGTTCCTTCAAAGACTGTACGAGGAAAACACTTATCCACTGAAGGCTAATTTTGAAAACTTTCAATCCCAGATTGAGTGATCTTGTGGGTCTGCAGACATCAATGAAAATTCTAGCATCATCTCATGGCTGCTTTATAAACAGGGCTGGGTTGATCAAGGCTGTGTTAAGATTAGTGCAAAGCAAAATTTGAATTCAAATTTTGAAGGTTTAACAAGTAAATTAAGATTTTATTCTTTTTGTCCACAATTTGATGAAGGATGCTCTAAAAAGAGTACAGAAAATTATCCAAGAACTTGCTTTTGAACAAAAGAAAAGGATACTGGGAGGAAAATTTAACCCCTGGTTAGTGCTAATCAGCCTTTGATTAGTTTGAACAACTGGCCCAGAGTTTAAAACTGTCAGTTTTGACAATAATGCCAGTTTCAAGTTTTCTATGACTGCTGAATAAGAGAAGTGAAGATATTTTTTCCAGGCTTAGCCTCCTCTGTGGTAAATATATTCATCAATTCCAACGAGAAGAAGACCTGCTTATTACTCTGTCTATTGTGTATTCTTCAATTTTCAAACGCTTGCTGGAATTCGTGAATATTTAACTTTATGTCAAGTCTAACACTGTATGATTTTGTTTTTAATGTTTGTATTCAGAGATAATTTTAATTTGAAACTGGATTATACACAACTCACTTGACAATGACGATGTCTACCAACAGGTTGCTGAAACGTCAACTCTTATTCAGACTACATACTCCCAGATGATCTTATTCTGCCTGTTGATGGCACATGACTACATAGTTGGCTCTTGCAGGCTATACATTCTTAGCATGACATGATACATGCATGCATGTACGACATTAATTAACTTTTCTTGTCACCATTACTTTAGGAGACCCCACAGAGATGATGGTAACATGGGTCACGTTAACCTTGACAAACTATTCTATAGTGGAGTACAATAAAGGTGGTTTTCCTTTAACACTGCGTGCTACAGGCGCTGTCACGAAGTTCACAGATGGTGGTTCACAGCATCGCGTCTTGTACATGCACCGGGTGAAACTGACAGGACTGGCCTATGACCAGGTTTATGGTGGGTACCAGATTATCTGAATTTATTTAAATTCTTCTTAACTCGTTGAGGTCCTGAATAAAGACCATGCCAAGAAAAGGGAAAGGAGAGATCCAGTATTTTATTGGCAGGTTGAAGGGGGCATCCAGGAACGGTTTCTCTGAATTGTAGGAATTTAGTTGTGAAGGGGAAACAAGAACACCCCTTTTGGTCCACACTTTAGTAAAGGTTTTGCATGAGACTTCTAAGTTAGAAAGGATTTTATAACAATAAGACTGTGCTCTTGGACACTTACTATTTTGTTTTGTTTTTTTTTCACACTGAAATCTTCCCAAACTTTTGTAGGGTGATCTATCCTGATATCATGCTTCATGGGATACTTAATTCAATTATCGTTTGTTAGAAACTGTTGCAAAAAGTTGTGAAAAATATGTCAGAATGATGTGAGTTTTTTCTGCCTCTCACAACTCATTAAAATTTAATTTAATTTAATTTATGCATGATTTTATGACAGTATGCGGTCCATATTCAAATCCCGGAGGCATCTCTTGTGTCATGCTGTTTGTTGGGTCTCGACTCCCTGGCTTCCCTCCCCACGCCAAATCATTTCTGAATTCCAATCAGGTCAGGGATATGGTAGACAAAGAGCTTGCTTTGTGAATGTGCCAACTACTAAAATCATATATATTTTAAGTCTGAATTTATTTTTTCATTGTTCACACTTTTATTAACTTGTTTACTGGAATTTTTATATGTAGATTACCACTGTGGTGGATGGGATGGCTGGAGTGCATTGTTTTCATTCAAAACCTTTAAGTCTGGTGTGGATTGGAGCCCTAGATTGGCTGTGTTTGGAGATCTGGGCAGTGTTAACGCTAAATCATTAAGCTACTTGCAAGAAGAAACTCAGATGGGACACTTTGATGGCATTCTTCATGTTGGTGAGCTTAATTTCTATTTAGTTTATTTCATAGTTCTTTTTTTAGATGCACTTCTTTGACCGTCTTTGTCCCATTATTGCCACATTGACCGCAGTGAACAGTATTTAAAAAATTGCCATACTTTATAATAATTACTAAGAGATCAGAGTTTAGTTGGGGAAAGGAAATTAGGTTAAGTTTTGAATAATCAAGAAATAATGAGTTTTATTTGTTTTCTTTTCAGGTGACTTTGCCTACAACATGGACACAGTGAGTACCATAATAATTGATATACTAAAATAATATAGACTGTCCGACCATTCTAATTTCTTCAGGATTCTCTGGATTTTGCTTGAAAATCCTGAATTTCAGCCAATATGTGATTGAGATAGGAAAAATCCTGATATTGACATCTTTTCTGATATTTTTTAATGAAATCTTATGATACTCTATCATTATGAACTCCTAACACAGTATACTTGAACAAAATTGATGTCCAGAAAACTTAAAAAAAAAACACAAACTAAAAATGAAAATCAAGTATTTGTTCGTATAAACAAGCAAATAAAAATAAACAAAAAAAATTGCAATCGATTTGTGCGATTTATAATTAGCGAACATTTAAGACAAAATTGTCCCCTCAGAACACTGGAAATGGCTTTTCAGAGCATCAAGATACCAATTAACACTCATGTGATTCCTCAGTGATTAAAACTTATCCCAATTTTACATACTCAAAAGGTTTGACAGTCTGCAAATAATTTTGATATACCACTTTTTCTCTGATCTCTTTTGATTACTTCTATTTCTTTACATGGACAATTAGTTAATACAGCCAATATCCACCACAATTTTAGCTGCAATTTTTTTATTTACCAGTACTAATCTTCTAATGTTGCATAAATTCCTGGTGTTTAGAGAGTTTTTTTGTTGTTTTCTTTAATTCAGGATCAGGCAATTCAACCTCTACTAAAATACTTGGTTTAAGTTGGTTAACGTCGTATGAACGGAATGTACTGAACAGGACCTTTAGTGCTTGTCCGAATCATTCTACCTCTAAAACAAAGGACTTTTAACTTAGTCTTTAGACATACTAACCATGACATTATTACATTAAGAAACTGATGTAATAGTACTTGTAATCTTGAGATGAAGTTAAGGTCTCTCTGTGTAAATATATAAAATCATGTTATTGATCAAATCAAGGAAAGGACTCAACTCCCTTGTTTTTAGACGAAGGGCAGGCTGAATGACTATATTTATTTTAGTCTGAATTCATTCCAAGAGTGCACACCCTCTACGTTCTCTTCCAATCTTACAGTGTAATTTAATATGTTCTTGCCACTGAAAAGGAATAAGGCCATTTTCTAGCCATTGATAGAACATGTTTGGTTAGCTTATTGACTGAACCAACAACTAACTTAACTTGTATCTTTTTTTTTTGTTTCTTTTTCTGCTAGTAACTTTTCAAACTACAGAAGCAGATTTTCAATGCCAGGAAATAGTGAAGGTATCTTTTACAGGTAAAATGTTCATTAATGCATTAATTTTTATTTGCCTACTCTGTAGTCAACTAACAAGCTGCCACACTTTGAACAGTGTCAATGTTTGAAAATTAAGATTGATTTTCTCAAATGAATAATCTTGGGCCTCATCAACATGCTATTAAGACATAATTTCTTTCTCCAAGACAAGCAAAAACCCTATAATGAATTTTTTGTGGTATACAGTTTCATTTACAGTCACGTTTTATTTGAGAAATGTTCACCCAGCATTTCCAAGTTTCAGTCAACTTTCTACCGACCTCATACCTACCTTTATAGCTTTCTGAACCGTGATCAGTGTCAGTTTTAATTCCTAATGATATTGAATGGCTTTCCTTCAGTTGGAACATTGGTCCTGCACACATCATCAGCATTTCGACTGAAGTCTATTTTTTCTTGAATTATGGACTTGAACAAGTTGTTCAACAGTATAACTGGCTTGAAAAAGACTTGCAGGTTAGAAATCTTTGATTGTGTACAGTCCCCTCTGCCTCCTCTCTCCTCATGCTTCCTGTACAGGATCTTTGCTTCTGATCAAAGGAGGATTATTTAAGTATGCCATGATGCAGCCGGCAAAAATATCGCTCTGTCAGTGTTAAATTATAGTTGAGAGAAGTGGAATGCTCTAAAACTATAAGGATTTTTGAACCTCGTTTACTTCTTCATTTCCACAGTTGTAGGTGAACGAAGCCTATTTCTGGTTTTTATCAACACTAAGTGTAGTTCAGCGGTATTTTGAAAGAATTATCGATCCTTGAATGAAATGAATTACGCTTTTGTTTCAAGCGGTACGCATAACTAATTCACTTTGTATCTTTGTTGTGGGTCAACCCTTTGACCTTTTTTTGGCCTTTGTAATATCAAAATTGGGTGCATTAGTATTCGCATGCAAGTCCACTGAAGGTTGATCTTTTAAACGGAATATAAAGTCCCCATATTTAATATATAGATATTTATGACCATTGAAAATTGGCTAAAAATGAAGGCAAAGGAAATGGCGATTATCATATTAAACATGTCGTGTAGGTTGTTGGTAATCAAAGAGAGAAAAGATGTGCAATAATGATCACTTTTTATTTTTTTCTGAACAATTCGAAAGGCTTTTGATTTAAAGTTCATAATCCTTTGTTATTCTTGTTTATGGTTTACATCAAGCCAAGTTATCTCTTTGACTCTTTGATGTCACTCACACTCCATCGTAGTCTTCGTTATGAGCAGGAAGAAGAGCAACACTTGTTTGGTTTACAAAGTCAAAGACTTTGACATGCTGTAAAGGGGGAAGACAAACAAAGCTGAGCTTACCGGCATATCTTGTAAAGTGGTAATTTCCTTTGTTTGTCTTGCCCCAGTGGGTTTCTTGTGTCACTTGCATCCCCGAGTGTGGCATTTTTGTACCTGAATGACCAGCTACAAAGTTAATGGTCAATCAGATTACACCATTGATAAGATGCAGCAGATTGTTGAAATCAGATCCTGTAGTGAAACATGAAAAAAGCCATAGAAAAATTTTTACATTCCTTTCATTTGCTGATGCATTTATGATCGTTTGGTAAACTCATTACATTTATCTTTTCAGTTGACTAAGAATTGTAGCACCATAAACATGCAAACTATGCAGTAAGTGGAAGCTGCTATGTAAAGCAGTTCTCAAGACACTTTTGCATGAAGGTTAATATTCTGTTATCCTAAAACAGGAGGCAGCATCTCCCAAAAACCGCAAGTTACATCCGTGGATTATAACTATGGGGCACAGACCAATGTACTGTTCCAACAGTGATGGAGATGACTGCACCAAACATGAGAGTGTGGTAAGTTGTATAAACGAGTTTCTCCTGTCTACTTCTTGCTTAGTTTTGAATCAGTGAAGAGAAGAATCTGCTATGTTTCATAAAAAAAAATTAACAGAGACCCTACAAGAGAAAATTGATACTGAGAAACCATAAACTTTATTTTGCTTTTGTATCTTGTATACCAGGTACGTGGTGGACTCACTTCCAAACATCTGTTCCCTTTGGAAGACCTGTTTTACAAATATGGTAAGGTGAAGTTCATAGTTAGGTGTCAGATTATACAGATTTTTTTAAAAGTTAATTTCTGAGATGGCTGATATTAGAATTTAGAGAGACTGGAATTGGCAAAAGAACTGACATAATTTGCAGTAGAGGTCAGCAAACACTTAGTCAAGGGCAAGACTGGGGAATAATGGGAACAGGAAACTCATTGTATTTCTGCCTCTCCNAGGAGGCAGCATCTCCCAAAAACCGCAAGTTACATCCGTGGATTATAACTATGGGGCACAGACCAATGTACTGTTCCAACAGTGATGGAGATGACTGCACCAAACATGAGAGTGTGGTAAGTTGTATAAACGAGTTTCTCCTGTCTACTTCTTGCTTAGTTTTGAATCAGTGAAGAGAAGAATCTGCTATGTTTCATAAAAAAAAATTAACAGAGACCCTACAAGAGAAAATTGATACTGAGAAACCATAAACTTTATTTTGCTTTTGTATCTTGTATACCAGGTACGTGGTGGACTCACTTCCAAACATCTGTTCCCTTTGGAAGACCTGTTTTACAAATATGGTAAGGTGAAGTTCATAGTTAGGTGTCAGATTATACAGATTTTTTTAAAAGTTAATTTCTGAGATGGCTGATATTAGAATTTAGAGAGACTGGAATTGGCAAAAGAACTGACATAATTTGCAGTAGAGGTCAGCAAACACTTAGTCAAGGGCAAGACTGGGGAATAATGGGAACAGGAAACTCATTGTATTTCTGCCTCTCCTCCCCTATTTTGTCTCCCTTACTTTCCCTCATTCAGATTCACGCAATCGTACAATAATCACTTTTTACCTCATCAGGGGTTGATCTATCTATCTGGGCTCATGAGCACTCTTATGAACGACTGTTCCCCATCTACAAGCGGCAAGTAAGTCATAACTTTTTTGTATTGAACATAATAATAAATATCAAGGATGATAATGCTTTTCTCCCGCATTTGCTTCTTGTGCAATCTACTGTCAAGGTTACTGCTGAGTAGTGGTGTGTATGGTCTACCAATATCTTAAGCCTCTGGGAATCATTAAATTTGATGTCAGTGGAGCTCAGGCACGTGGGACAGTATCCAATGGTGAAGCATCATTTCGGAAGTCAAATGATGATGATGATGATGACGACAATAAGACGATAATGATGATGATGATGATCATCATGTTAATGATGATGATAATGATGACAATGGTTATGATTTTGATGGTGGTGATAATGATGATGATGGTGATGATGATGGTGATGATGATGATGATGGTGATGATGATGATGATGATGGTGATGATGATGATGATGATGATGATGATGATGATGATGGTGATGATGATGGTGATGATGATGATGGTGATGATGATGATGCTGTTGATGATGATGGTGATGATGATGATGATGATGATGATGATG
>CALNXI010001932.1:81974-97272 GCA_942486025.1 Porites evermanni
GAAAAATGGCCATTTTTGGACCAAAACCATGGGTTAACCCCTTTGGAAAAATGGCAATTTTTCGACTTTTGAAATATTTTGTTTAAATAGCCTAGACAGGCGTTTTCTCCTTGTAGAATGTCGTAAAAGACATTTTCCTGGCCTATATTGCCTAAAAGAAAAACTTGGAAAAATGGCCATTTTGGGACCAAAACCATGGGTTAACCCCTTTGGAAAAATGTCGATTTTTCAACGTTTTGAACTTCTTGTTTTTATAGCCTAGAAAGAAGTTTTTTTGTTCTAGAATACCGTAAAAGCCATTTTCCTGGCCTATATTGCCTAAACAAAAGAAAGTTGGAAAAATGGCCATTTTTGGACCAAAACCATGGGTTAACCCCTTTGGAAAAATGTCAATTTTTCGATTTTTTGAACTTCTTGTTTTTATAGCCTAGAAAGAAGTTTTTTTGTTTTAGAATATCGTAAAAGACATGTTCCTCGCCTATATTGCCTAAAATTAAAAACTTGGAAAAATGGCCATTTTTGGACCAAAACCATGGGTTAACCCCTTTGGAAAAATGTCTATTTTTTAACGTTTTGAACTTCTTGTTTTTATAGCCTAGAAAGAAGTTTTTTTGTTCTAGAATACCGTAAAAGACGTTTTCCTGGCCTATATTGCCTAAAAAAAAGAAAGTTGGAAAAATGGCCATTTTTGGACCAAAACCATCGGTTAACCCCTTTGGAAAAATGTCGATTTTTCAACGTTTTGAACTTCTTGTTTTTATAGCCTAGAAAGAAGTTTTTTTTTTTCTAGAATACCGTAAAAGACATTTTCCTGGCCTATATTGCCTAAAAAAAAGAAAGTTGGAAAAATGGCCATTTTTGGACCAAAACCATGGGTTTACTCCTTTGGAAAAATGTCAATTTTTCGACGTTTTGAACTTCTTGTTTTTATAGCCTAGAAAGGCGTTTTTGGTTCTAGAATATCGTAAAAGAGATTTTCCTGGCCTATATTGCCAAAAAAAAGTTGCAAAAATGGCCATTTTTGGACCAAAACCATGAATTAACCCCTTTGGAAAAATGTCAATTTTTCGACTTTTTGTACTTCTTGTTTTTATAGCCTAGAAAGGCGTTTTTTTATTCTAGAATATCGTAAAAGACATTTTCCTGGCCTATATTGCCTAAAAGAAGAAAGTTGGAAAAATGGCCATATTTGGACCAAAACCATGGGTTAACCCCTTTGGAAAAATGTCAATTTTTCGACTTTTTGAACTTCTTGTTTTTATAACCTTGAAAGGCGTTTTTTCGTTCTAGAATATCGTAAAAGACATTTTCCTGGCCTATATTGGCTAAAAGAATAAAGTTGGAAAAATGTCCATTTTTGGACCAAAACCATGGGTTAACCCCTTTAAAAAAATGTTAATTTTTCGACTTGTTGAAGTTCTTGTTTTTATAGCCTAGAAAGGCCTTTTTTGTTCTAGAATACTGTAAAAGACATTTTCCTGGCCTATGTTTTCTAAAAAAAAAAGTTGGAAAAATGGCCATTTTTGGACCGAAACCATGGGTTAACCCCTTTTTTCGACTTCTTGAACTTCTTGTTTTTATAACCTAGAAAGGCGTTTTTTCGTTCTAGAATATCGTTAAAGACATTTTCCTTTCCTATATTGCCTAAAAGAAAAAAGTTGGAAAAATGGCCACTTTTGGAGCAAAGCCCTTTGGAAAAATGTCAATTTTTCGACTTTTTGAAGTTCTTTTTTATGTAGCCTAGAAAGGCGTTTTTTCGTTCTAGAATATCGTAAAAGACATTTTCCTGGCCTATATTGCCTAAAAAAGAAGTTGGGAAAATGGCCATTTTTGCACCCAAACCATGGGTTAACCGCTTTGGAAAAATCGTATTTTTTCGACTTTTTGAACTTCTTGTTTTTATAGCCGAGAAAGGTGTTTTTTTTGTTCTAGAATATGGTAAAACACATTTTCCGAGCCTATTTTGCCTAAAAAAAAGATGGAAAAATGGCCATTTCTTGACCAAAACCATGGGTTAACCCCTTTGGAAGAATCTCATTTTTTCGTTGTTTTTAAGTTCGTTTTTATATCGTAGAAAGGCATTTCATAGAATATTTTTCTCAGAAGTAAAAAGATGGTAAAATTGCCAATTTTTGACGAAAACCAAAGAAAAGAAAAGAGACGAAAAGAAATAAGTCGCGGTTTTAATTCCATCTCCTTCGATTTGTTAAGCGTAGGCGGAGGATCGTCGCATTGAAGTTCAACAAATAGAACCTCACTTTCAACCAAAGGCGGTAAAACCCAGCTAAAACTTTGAAAGGTAATACTTACTGGGTCAGGAAACAAAACTGAATGCAAGGCTGACACTACGGCAAAGGGCTGTTTTATTATAGGGCAATATTTCGGCTAACAGAATTAGCCTTCCTCAGGGCCAGAGCTATGCCTAGAGTTGGGTTAGGGTTGTACGCCAGATGGTAGCTCCTTTTAAAATACAACTTTTTTAAAAATTATCTTTTCAGGTTTGGTCAATTTTGACAAAAATCATACAAAGAGAATTAAATCATGGGTTAGCCCCTTCAGGAAGAAAAAAAAAAATCAGTAATGGTAACAAACTAAAATCAGACCATGGGATCTGAAGAAAGGGTTCTTTTTGACCAGTTCACCACTCTAAAACATCGTTAAACATTGATTCTTAAAAAAACATTAGTCACCTTAGACAAAAACTTGAAAAAGAAAGAAAATAATTCCGATTTTGACCTAAGACAGGAGCCGAGACCCCCAAAATCATGGCAGATAAAACCCTAGGACAAATTCCAGTTTCCACTGCGGGTCACCAAAATTTCTTCTGAGCCAATTTCTCACATAAAATAAAACAAGAGAAAATTCCGGCTCAGTAAATCTAAACCGTTTAGGAAAAATACAGAACAGTCACCACTAAAAATCAAAATATCAGTTTAAAAAGGGTCTTTCTAGCCTTATCGTATCACCACTCTAAACTATCGTCAAACACAATTTAGACGAGAATAAAGAAAGAGATGAATTTTGAATTTTGATCCAAAAAAGGGAAAAAACAACGTTTTGGACGGAGGAGTATGGGAACAAGGGTAGGAGCAAGTAACGCCTGGTAACATTTCACTCAGCAAACCCGAAGAAAGCCTGCCTTTGTTTTGAAATGCAGTTCATTCGTGGTTTTAATCGTTATTTTGCACCTCCTTCTCTTCAGCTTAACTTCAAAGCAAGTTTTTACTGTCATAAAGGGTTGTTTACTTCAGATCGAAGGAAACTTTCCGTGGATGATCTACCAGGCCCACATTCGAATTTGAATGGGTTTTCATTGGCGAAGAAATTTATTTTGGATGGCCTTAAACTCCTTCCCTTTCAACAAAAAAAGACTGATTTAGATCTTGGAAAAATCCTGTTGAAAGCGCAGTTAAGGAATGTCGAAAACTTTGGACCAATTTTTAGGACGAAGTACACAGGTCTAAGAACTGTTGTAAATGTCAAGATTTCGAACCCTTCTGATGCGGCTACAGTATTTCGGGCCGAGGGACGTTCTACTATCAGACCGGAAAGCCCAGCTATGAATTACTATAGAAAACAGACTAAAAAACGTCCGGGTTTACTCTTCGGTAATGGTACAAATTGGTACAAATATCGACGCTGGGTGAACGATCGAATGCTGAAGCCAAAGTGTGTGGAAGAATACATACCACCATTTAATGAGATTGTCACTGACTTTATGGCGAGGATGGAGAAACTTAAAGGAATCCATGGCTTGGACAACGAGGTACCCCAGTTAGAAGAAGAGCTCTTTAAATGGTCCTTCGAGTCTGTTTCGCAGGTGTTATTTGATGAAAGGTTTGGTGCTTTGGAAGATGAAATTGACCATGAGGTACAGGAGTTCATCCAGTCGTCGTCCGACTTTTTAAACGCTAGTGCTTCCATCAATGTGCAACCTCCCTGGATGATGAATATTTTTCAAACCAAAATGTACAAGCAGTTTACACAAAGTTGTGACAAACTATACGAGTTTACTGGAAAATGTATAAGGAGAAAACTGGCAAAGTACGAAGAGCAAAATACAAGCGCAGGTGAACGAAATCAAAGCCAAAACACAGAATTTTTAGAAGTTTTGGCTTCCAAATCTGATATGACATACAAGGATATGGTAGCAACATATGTAGACATTTTCTTTGCTGGTGTTGACACAACATCAAATGCAGTTCTGTGGAGTTTGTATGAGCTGGCAAAAAATCAAGATAAGCAGTTCAAACTACATCAAGAAATTTCAACAGTTCTGAAGCCTGAAGAAATTGTGTCTGCTAACTCGTTGTCAAAGATGTCATACTTAAAATCATGCATCAAAGAAGTCCTTCGGTTGTACCCAATCTATTTCCTTCACCGGGAAACTGAACAAGACTTGGTATTAAGTGGTTATAAAATCCCTGCTGGTACTCAGGTGATGATTTTGTCCTATGCCATGGGAATTAGTGACAAATATTTTGAAGAACCTTTATCTTTTATCCCAGAAAGATGGTTGCGTGCCCAAAGAAGACCATCCAAGAGCAGTTCATCTGTTGAGGCATTTGCTTCTTTGCCATTTGGGTATGGCACACGCATGTGTGTAGGTCGGCGCTTGTCAGAGCTGGAACAGTACTTGCTGTTGACTAGAATAATTCAAAAGTATCAAATATTTCACATTGGTGAAGAACCCAAGCCAAAAGTGCATGGACTTCCAATTATACCTGATCGGCCTCTTAGAATACAATTTGTACAAAGAGAATAGTCAATGTTCATAACACAGTGAAACCTGTATGAGATGGGCACCCAACTCTTGCATAATCTCCTCTTACTAGAGTAAGAGAGTGGGTGTCTAATTTTTATTATAGGGCCTTACAGATTTGAAAAGGTTTAAGGTTTATTTTATAGTGGAAAGTGCACTTAGCTTATCCAGCTAGTTTCAAATAATTCTGAAACAAATGATGCAAATAGAACATAACAGGGTTAATAACCCCAACTGACAGGAGAAAGCCAGTTGGTTATTTACAAGCAGAGCTTACGATTTGAACCCAGGACGACCAAGAACAAATCCAGTAAGTGGCCAAAGTCGAACTCGAACCTGAGACCACCCAATTGCGAGTCCAAGATGGTGACCACTTGGCCACGCTGCCTCCCTGTAAACAACAGATTTGACTGTACACACTATACTTCTTCTGTTTTTATAGCATATCAGCTTCTAGTAAGTGAACCCTTCCTCAAGTCTGGGGCACCAATAATTACATAAGCCTCCATTCTCATAATGGCTCATAATTTTAATAATTATTACAGTATATATGGTCTCACTATGGCTGGGGCAGTTGCATTGTGAGGACCATGGCGGTTGCTGAAGCAGCTCACCTAACACCATTTTGCACTTTTTTGTGTTGGTTATGGCATAGCCTGAGAAAAAAGCCGACATATCATGACACTACCACTGGTTTCTCAGATGTCATATCATGGGGTAACCAGTGGTGGCATCACAAAATGTTGGCTGTTTTCTCAGGCAAGTTATGGCAGGGCTAACTAAAATAAAATCCCTGCTAAAGAAATAGTGAGTTAATGATCAGACTTAAAGTGCAAGCATGCAAAAAAATAATTTGGAAAACTGATAATGACCAGACAGACTATTTCTTTCTCTTAAACTTCACAAGAGGCAATGTGACATAACCATGGCTCATTCATGTGAGCATGGCCAGCTGCATCTATGAGTAGAAAACACTGGGAGGGGAACAATGCTATTATAATCCCTAGTTTCTATTTGTTATCAGCTATTGTTTCAGCCTTGTTCTCCATCTTTTTATCAAAATATGTTGCTGACTTACCTGCGACAGAGGCTGGTGTGGTTACCACCTGAAAATGTATGTTGTTCCTACATTGCCACTAGCAACAAGAGCAACTGGATGCCTGTATTTCTTGCATGCCTGCAATGGTTTAATCTAGGTAGGCTGCGGTGACTAGCTGAACAGTTTTTATCATCCAGGGTGCAGTTCCTCAAAAGATGGTTAAGTTGAGCCAAGGATTAAGCCAAATTGAAAGCATGTTCTTGTCCAAGAACATGCAAACTTGAGCTTACAAAATTCTGTTGTACCTTTACTCGGATATACAGTAATGATAACACAAAATGTAACTCTAAGCAATAGGTAAGAGGGTAAAATACAAAAACAGAACAAAATTTAATCCTGGATCACTGCTAATCGGCCTTTCACAGAACCAGGCCCAGGGTAATAATAAAATATTTTTGTGAGAATGTACTCACTCAGCGATGTTCCAGCATGAAACTATATCCTGCAAATCTCAATCTATTATACCTCACCACTTGCTTTGAATGAAATTTCACAAGGATAAAATGTCATCACTATAAAGCAGGCCACATGTACAAGAATCAAGGCACAAACATTGCAATTATTAATTTGTTTGCAGAGTTTATTAATGAATAAACAACAGATAATAACAAGGAATTAATGAAAAATATAAATTAAATTTCAAATTTTGTTTATGGTAGGAGTATTGACAGACCAATGTTAATGAATAATCCTTTGTGTATTTTCATATAAAATTAACATTTTCTTATAACTGTGCTTACTAGAAACATCTTAAATTTCTTTGTTAAATTTGTTTTACATTAAAATTATGTCAAAACTGCTTCCTCCTCTTCCAACACGTGACAAATCAAGTGTTGTATTCTAAGATAACAAAATCTCCTTCCAGTAGTTACTATAATAATATTTTTTACTGCTACATAATTTTTTTTTTTTTGTCCCTGCCTCTTTCAGCAAGAAGAAAAACTTTTCTTGAAGGCCTCACAAGGACACTAAAGATGCCTGCTTTCCCAGAATCAATTTCTGGACTTGGGATGATTTCTTAAGTTTATCTTGACTGTTTACATGTTGAATATGTCAATAAAATTGAAAGTAACTTGTATTCTCAGGTTTAACCAGGATTTCCTTCATCACCTATGAATATTTTTAGGGCCAGGAAACAAAGGAAATTCCATTCAAACTTTATACTGGCTCAACCGTGCAACAGCAGGGCTGTCAATAAGGGCCAGTAGCCGGCCAAAACCGCTGGCTGGTTAGCCATCCTTAGTGGGCTACTTTCATATCCTTCTACCATAACTGGTGACAAAAAATGGGCAGCACCGAATAAAATTACCAGTTTTCAATGACACTGAATGCATATTTAAACAGGTTTAGATCTGTGAAACATTCGAACCGTGCGATGTCATGGAATGACTGGGACATTTCAACGGCATTGTTTCTAGTCTTGTGTGTATTCCGACAAAACACATGGCATCTGTGGTGGAAAATTCCTCTTGAAACACCATTTCCGAGACTCTTTATTTCAAAATATCCCTAGATGCCTTGGCCCTCAAGAACTTGTGCCTTTGGTGCGAGTTCCAAAGTCGCCTACTCTCCACTATCAGCCTGCTACTTAAAAACCTTTTGACAGTCCTGCGACAGACTTATCTACAACTTATATACTACCAGCCAGTACACTTTTAATACTCTAGAATGCCAGATCACGTTTAAAATTCATTGTACCTGAAGCCAAATATTTTTAGTGAACATTCCTGGTAAATAATATATTATTATAAATCATTATCATTTTATTAAAAATAATGAAAACTCAATGGATGCAAATTGGCCGGGTGACACTAGTTTACATCAACCTCTTTTATAAAAAACTAATAAGACAACGAAAATCTTAAAGTATATATTATTATCAGGATTGAAAGGGTTAGGACATGTTATCCATCCTAGACATACTGGTCACTAGTTACTGTATGCTAATGATGTCCACAATAATCTGTCCACAATAATCGTTATCTGTAACTTTATACTTATTATAAGTATAATAAATTGTTTTGAAAAGGGGAATGAAAACACTTTTCTTTTTTATGCATTGTACAAATTATACCACTGCAAGGCCAAAGTACTCAACAACAAATACTTGAAACACTTTCAGCAAATCCTGAACCACTTTGGGGTCAATTTCGCCTTCATGGTCACAGACTTGATGCCAACAGTTAGGAAACGG
This sequence comes from Porites evermanni, assembly GCA_942486025.1. Classification (NCBI taxonomy): domain Eukaryota; kingdom Metazoa; phylum Cnidaria; class Anthozoa; order Scleractinia; family Poritidae; genus Porites; species Porites evermanni. The sequence continues at coordinate 90,030 of CALNXI010001932.1, forward strand.
TAGTGAAATCAGATGAAGAATTTTGACATCTAGAAAAGAAAAATTAAAATGCATTTATGAAACTATTTATAGACCACAAAAACCTTTTACATGAATGCAGCCAAGCCTGCTTGAGTGAAGTACACTAAGCAACACCAGATTGTCTTGTTTTTTTTGTTTTTTATTTCTACCATCTTTGACAACATGTTGTAACAAAATCAGGGCTGTCATTAAGATCTGGGGACCAGGGATTTCCCCCAGCTACTATACTCTTATAGGAAAATAGAACCAAAAGAAATCCCTAGCTGTTTGATTCCCTGCCTACTTGTTGTATTTACCCGGCAACTTGAAATCTCAGTAACAGCCCTGCAAAATGACAAAAAGTGCCAGTATTGAAACCAGAAAAGAAATTTTTGGAAAAACAAGGCAATCTGCAGCTTCTCCTTTGACTTTGGTACCTCTATATAGGGTATTTAGGATTGAAAGATAAAATATTTATGCATATACAGACCTCCTTACTTACAGACCAAACCAACCACTGTCACTCTGTTGGAGACAATTCTCAATTTTGACATTTTTTTTGCAATAGCTTTTACTTAATATAATAAATCATTGGTTCAAGGAATTTTAGAGTACCATAGGTCCTTGAAGAGGTTGAATAAATCCTGAGCCATGCCAAACATTGATTTCCTTTAGGGGTTTAAATCTGATTTTTCGAAGAACATCACACTCCCTTCACAACATTAGTAACAACATATTCTCCTTACATCACTTGTATATGATTTCTCAGCATATTGTTGATTTTTCACAATTATGTTATTTGCTACAATGCTTACTTCTCTCTAAAAAAGGTATATGATCATCCTCAACTAAATATCTGCGATCCATGAGACCATGCATAAAATAGGGTTGAGGCCGTCGTTCTATAAGCCTGTTGGTGCTTATTAAGCGCCGCTCTGTCAAAAGAAACAAACAACAGCATCAATAACAATAATAAAAAGTTTCTGAAGTATTAATTGACTGATCGGGAACATTTTTCCCAAAGAGAATGACCCAGTTTTGAAAAATAGCACATTAAATAAATTGCTCAAATCTCCTTTATTGAAATGACACTATATATACCTGCCAACTCACAGGTGCACCTTATGCACGAGTCTGAATGAAAATGTAATTACGGTGAGTTTTCATTAAGGCCCAATGGTTTTACGTTGTGCTTTAGTCATGTGAATGCTATATTTCAGTCATTTTTTCACAAGTTTCATTATAGGTTTAGACAGAATTTGTTTGCGTGCAAAAGTACGTAATTTAGTGATTTAGTCAACAGCCCCTTGCTGATACAGTCGGTTACTCTATTCAAACCTACTTGCTACTTCAATTTTTATTGAAACCCCTGATCTTTATTCCTTGTTCAGTTGTCTACGATTATTAAAATGGATGGCATCACAAAAGAGATGGTTCTCCGTGATTATAGACATTTACAGTGTGGCTGAATGACAGTGTCTTACCTATCTGCTCCAATCTCTGAAACAAATCATCTGTCTCTTTGAAAGTATTATAAAATGTGGGTTGTGGATCAGAAGTACCAATTAGATCTAACAGTACCAAGGCATTCTGTTTCAAAGGAAGCAAGGAAAGAAACTTAATTAAAAACTGATTTTGTTACACTGATACATATGAACATATAATGAAACAAAGAAAACAAAAAAATTAACTGAAATAAAAAATTCCCTACAACATATATACAAGCAGTGTTCAAATTTTCTGACCAACATACATAATTTTTGTAGTATTTAATTATTATAATTACTATATTTTATACTTACTATGGTATCGATCATTGTGGTATTTGATCCCTTTGGATGAGTTGTGTTGCTCCATACTTCAGCAAGATGTCTCGAGCCATAAAGTGAGTCATTTTTTGTCCACTCCTTAAATGCTTCCTCTCCATCAAAAAACACCATTTGCAAAGTGACATCTGATTGCTGTAAACAAAATAAATTTAGCGCCAAACTGGCAAACTGAAGTCCTTAATATTATTATGGCCATGACTGCTACACATTTATCTCTACATTTATCTATCTATTTATCTCTATTATTAATTATTAATCCATTAATTATTAATATGTTGACTTTTGAAAATGTGTCGATAACACAGTGTCTATAACATTGCATATACAAATTTGTACAAAAAAAACTTATAAAAAACTAACTCTAACAAACCTCATCATCATCATCATTGACCAGCCTATCTTGCCGCTGCCCCCGTGCTTTAAACAAAGGTGTCACCGTCTTGGCAATTTCAATCAACATTGCACATGGCATGGCTGAGTCTGTAGCGCCAAAAAAGTATCTACCATCGCTGTCCTCAGGAAAATATTTTGAATCATAATGAGCTGCTAGAATAAGCCTGCGTTTTGCATTGGGATTCAAAGTGGCGATGATGTTGGTAAATCGCTTTGGCCCATAGGGTGTCATGTCATCAAATTCATCTAAGGTAACTGTCCAGTCCAAATCTTCAAATTGCTTCTTTATAAACTGAGAAAAAAAAGATTTTAAAATTGTTTGCATCAACTTTTTACGCCATATATAAAGGAAAAGGTGTAGAGTGTTGCCATGGTTAGTCCATACCCTGGGGAATAGCTAGTCGTTGAACCAGTTTCTTTACATATAAGCTAAATGGTTTACTGTCACTTCATTCCATGGTCAGATTGTTCCATTTTTTGGTCAGATCATTCCACAGTTTCAGTGTAAAACGTGATGTAAAATGCACTTTTTTGGCTTCTTGGCTTAAATAATGAAGTATACACGAGCAATGCCATTGTTTCTACTTATGGCTTAAAGACTCATGACAAATTCAAACTATATTGTGGTACGATCTGGCCATGAAATAAAGTGACCAGATACCAGCTAAATCCAAGACCTAAAACCCCTACTTAAAAAAAACTGTAGCAACATCCATTGAAACATTAACTAAACAATTTTTATGCTGTTTTCTTTGATTATCTGATTTGTTTTCCTGCACTTTTAGCTTGAGGATTATCTTGACAACCCTGATAGAAGGTCTCTTTGGAATGAATACCAGTGATAATACCCAATGTTAACAGTTTAAGTTCCAATAGTGACCAACATCAGCTTTCTCCTAACAATATCCATACATTGTCAAGACATTAGTTCACGAGAATTAAAAAGATGATCACCAGAGAAAAATTTTCACAACTCATTCTTTAATGAAATGTTTAAGGATCAGTTTAGAGAATTTGTGTTAAAATTTATGAAGCTGGGCCAGATGTTTTGCAATTTATCATGATATCTGTGAATCACTGTCCAAAAATAAATGTAACACTGTTGAAAATTGACATGTATGTGGAAAGGCAAAATGTTAAATCAATAAAAACCCAGTGAGGTAAAACTAAAATTTATGGCCTAATTAATTTTGATTTCTCAACAAACTCAGTAAAGTTTATATCATGTGTTCCCAAAACAAACACTTAAGAATATGCCAGCCAACATTCAATTTAATAAATATCTCCACAGCGTCAAATAATTATGCTGGTCAATTTAATTTTCTTTAAAAAAAGGAAAACTAATTAAGGAAGGGGGTTCAGTGATTTACATTTATATTTGACAATTACATTGCTTCTTATTTAACAATAAATATATAACTTTTTCTCTTTTTTAAATGTCCCTTCATCCTCATATCAAAACCCAAACTTACAGATTTTACTTTAAAATAATGCATTTTTGGTACAGCTAATAATGAACAGAATTTTAAACAAATTTGCATTCATAATTTTATTTGAGGTTCAGAAAAAAGGGTGCATAAACACCAGCCTCAAAGTAAACCAGGCTAGAAAACTAGACGAGTCTAACTTTTTAAAAAAATGAAAAAACAATTTTGAAATAAGCATCCTGTTTTGGAAAGTTCTTTATCAATAAATAAATTCTGAAATACAAATTATTTACATATCAGGAAAATCAGGACATTTAAGTGATTGGTGTGTGTGTATGTTGTTTTTTCTTTTGCAGTACACCAAAAATAACTTTAGATTTTCTAAAACGAAAAAAAAAGCACAACTCAAGCAAGTTAGATAGGTCAGTAATTTACTTCACATTCTGTAAAAGCATTAATATGTTAATTAATGTAGTCCCTCCTAACAATTTTTAATAATACTGGGGTTTTGTTCAGAGATTTTTACAGAAATAATGTTCACATAAAATGTAGATCCAACTTACAAAATATCAACACCAAAAATTTAGAAACAACTCGCTTTCTGCTTTTGTTCAAGGTAATATGGTAATGTATGCAATTAAGTGGAGAAGTGCCAGAGGGCGTATTTTTTCTTTTTTTCCAAAACAGCTGGTTTAATAATTAGCGTGCTCTGTCCACATGCGGTTTCAGCAAAATAGTCACGTTCAATTTTATTCCTTGAATATTTAGGAGGTATATTATGTGAAAAGCTACAGGACCAATATTTATTTTGTCAAAGTACAGAATCTCAAGAATCGAGCGATACACGCGTACCATGTCGATAACAGACAAAACACAAAAGATGGTAGTTAGGGATATACCACAACTATTCGCAAACATACTTTCGAACACAGCTCCCTTGTTACCTTGTTATGTCAAGATACGATAAGGTCATATCGCTCATCTTTGCAAGAAAAATAGAGCCGTGAGAAATATACCATAAGTGCTTTAAGTAAGTTATGTCCAAAATGAATCGTCCATTCTAGAAGTTGTCTGTTTCGATCATATCGCACCTCGACCTTAACTTTATCTCAATACTCGTGTTCTCATCTTCGTTTCAACACAAATCCTTCCCTCTTCGACAACGCAATGAAGCCTCATAAACCGCTTTCGTGTTAAGAGAAGTATTTTAAATGGGGCAATTATTTATATAGGCCAGAAATCAAGGAATATATGGTTCAATTTGTCAACAGGAACTAGAAGTTCCTTTCAGAGAAGTGTTCGTTTGAGTGTCTGTATCTGTTTAACAAGGGTGTTTAAGCGCCACAAACTTCAAAATAGCAATGGTAAAAAGTCACTAACTTGTTGACTTAAGAAAGTCAAAGAGATGAAACAAGTTTCACCATTATTTTTCTTACCAATTTAACGGCGTGATGTCCCTTAGTTCCTGGGACACGAACTCGCAATACTGGAAGAAAAATACCATCGTAAAAAGCTCTGTAGTCTGTCCTCTGTGCCAAGTCATTTATCTTCGATTCGGGAAGGGATCTTGGAAGAGGATGCTCTAACGGCTTCTACAGGGAATGAAGAAGAACACATACAAAACAAACACTAAAGCGATAAAGATAGATAAAGGTCAAAAACCACCAGAAAGAAACCACATGAGTAGAAGAAGCGTCGAACGGATTTACATACCTTGGTACTCGCGCCTACAGGCGAAAAGATCAACGAACAAAGACAAACTAACACTCCTGAAAATATCATTTTACCCTCGGCGATCGACGTCGAAGGCTTGACGATATTAAATCAGAAAATCAGCTGCCTACCCATTTTATGTGTTCAAAACTCGCTAATTGATTGAAGTTATTATGTTCTTATCTAATTTGCGCACCGGTGAACTAAAAAAAGTATAACCGCTGACCGTTTCAATTGGTCAATTTCAATTGGAGAAATAGAGCGCGCGGGCGCATTTTTTAAGACTCCAGAAGAATCAGGTTATTTTATTTGGGTCTATTAGGGGGCAGGTTGTCAGAAATTTTGAAAGGAAGACACAGCTGAAAGAGAAAGATTGGTTACACTCCTTGTGTAAAATATGTTATTATAGTTATCGGTGATTTTTGAGGGAGATTGTTATTGAGAGTTTTGGAAAGTAGACAAAATGTTTAGTATATTTCANTAGAGCGCGCGGGCGCATTTTTTAAGACTCCAGAAGAATCAGGTTATTTTATTTGGGTCTATTAGGGGGCAGGTTGTCAGAAATTTTGAAAGGAAGACACAGCTGAAAGAGAAAGATTGGTTACACTCCTTATGTAAAATATGTTATTATAGTTATCGGTGATTTTTGAGGGAGATTGTTATTGAGAGTTTTGGAAAGTAGACAAAATGTTTAGTATATTTCATCTAAGCATTAAACTTCAAACCACTATTCCAAACATCCAAATAGTTTACATTCGTGCTGAAGGATCGAGGAAGTGAACTTATTATGCTTACACCTAACAAATATATCAATTGACAGCAATGACTAAATTGTCTAATTTCAAAAGCCTTGACGCCTCAATCGTCTATGCAGAGGCGACAAAGATTTCATTCGCTGAACAAGGAAAAAAGTCAAGTCTTTTGGCTATTTAAAGACGCAATTTACAAAGCTAGCATTTCGAAAAGAAAATTCTTAATTACTTGGCGCGCATGTGATGTTTAATCCACTTAAAGATGAAGGAAATTGGAAAAGGTGTTAAAATCTCTCAGCTGCTGTTTTATTTTTTTCAGCTATCTGACACTCGCGCCGCCAAAAAGTACAGATGATTATTCCCAGATGAAACGATTTCTGTGACGTCCAGTTCAGAGGGTTAAATAAAAAAAAAAGAAGAAAAACAAATTACCATATTTGCTGTATTAATCTGTTTTACTTTCTTTCCGCAACATGCTCTTTTAAACGCCCGATATTAAGCATGCATTTTCTTCTCCATTCACCGAAACGTATTTCCAGGGTTCATCAAGAAAACTAATAAAACTTGTATACCGTTTTTTCGCAAAAGAGTGTTAAGATATTAAAGCAATGTAACCTCATTGAAATAAATTGTATTGTCATCAACAGAAGTTTACACGCACTGCCAAAACGTGCTAATAATCAAAACATTCAGGCACATCGACTCCTTGTCTTCCTCTGAATGCCACGACACAGGCTGGGACTGAATGATTTTCAGGTGTCTTTAAAAACTCTCAACGTACAGTATTTATCAAGTGACAAGTCACATGTTTAAAACTGAAAAATAAGGAAATTGGCAGGGTGTCATGACACGCTGTTGTCTGGCGAAATCATTCAAAGGAGGTTTCTTGATATTTTAGAGCGGCGGAAAAATTTTCCTTATCAGTCTTGCCGTCAGTAGCCTGCGAAAACAGCCTTTTCTCCTCACTTCTTACTTCTCGCTCCTCGGCGGCGCTTAGGAAAGCGGCGAGAAACGAGGAGAGATGGTTGTTTTTGCAGGTTATGCCGTCAGCTACACAGGAAGAGATCCATGACTTCGTGTCTTAACTTTTTAAAAAAGTAAGTTCTTTTGTTGCCTCCTTGAAGTAAGC
>CALNXI010001933.1:23814-60327 GCA_942486025.1 Porites evermanni
CCCCCCCCCCCCCCCCCCACCAACAAAGAGACAGTAACCAGCAGACTTGAATATTTCAAATACATGTAGGGCAACTTCAGAATTTCCAGCTCTCTTGTTTTCGAATGAACCTGTAGCTGTTGTAACTATAACCGATTTTAAACTTTGCTGAAATTGTAACTTTTCACAACTGGACCAAAACAGCAAAACCAGAAACAAAAACGAGTTGATTGAAACCAGAAAAAAATGTTTACCTCTTGAAAACATTGAAAACCAAACTATGTAAAAGAAAAAGATGGAAACCAATACTGATCGATCATTCCCTAAAAAAACTTCAGTACCTTAAAAAAAGGCTTGAACAGCAAACGCATATACCCTCAGAGCCACTTTGTAATGTTAAAAGTTTGTCAGATAATTTTCTATACATTTTTTTCTTCTTTACATGACAGTTATCGTGAAAGAGCTTTGGCAACAGGGAAATTAAACAAGCAAATTGATCAAAGTAAGCAAATGGTCAAATGAATATCTTACAGAATAAATTCAAAAAAAATTGTCATATCTATCTTGATATTGTTCAAAGGGGCAAAAACTATTCTTAATTGAATAAGCTACATTGTAAGGGAAGGTGATTTGGTCTTCTAACCATTTTTGTCTTGAAATATATTACTCTAAAAATTCATATTACCGTAGACCAGTATCTTATGCCCTTAGGCAGCCACAGAAGTGCATGAACATATTATTTATGTATGTCAGCTGTTAATTTTTTGCTATTATCAGCCTAACTAATGGTTGGCTCACAACTCACAGATGAATTTTTATTTTTGGCATTCATTCACTTTCATTCTAAACAAACTTGAAACCTTCATTTTAAAATATGCAGCAATTACAATATTGTCTTATGGATGAAGTTTTATTTATCTCAATTGAAACTTGTCATAGTTATACAAAAGAAATATAATCATATTTTGCATGCCCATATTCTTGACTAATTTAAATCAATAAGCTTATCAGCTACATTTTTTGCCTTTTAAGGTAAAAGGAATGGAACGAAAATCACAGCCAAAAATGCATAAACAAAAAGATTATTTTTTCATCACAGACAAAATTGGCATTGTTATCTTTACACTCTTGAATGCTTCTATACAAAGGGTCTTACTCCTTCAAATAATGACATATCCGAGCTCTTGCATTTTGGAGGAAAGCAGACTGTTCAAAATGTATTTTCTCTGTACAGGTTCTAGTAGTATTGTTTCCAAGACAAGTAATGAGAAATTAAAAATCAGCCAATTTAGGCGAGTTGTCTGGCAAAGAGACTCAGAGAGTAAATTTTCTATTGGTTTTCTATTTTCAGAAACGAACAAGGACAGCAAAAATAACAATGAGAATGACAATGATCATAATATAACTCGACACACTGCTTTTGTTGCGTGACATCATGGCTGGATTAGATAGGCAAAATTGTAGCCTTATGATCACAAGGGGATATGGATTAGTATGTGTCTGCATACTGGCACGTTCTGAAAACTCGAGATTTGGGACCAAAAAGATCTATCGATCAACATTACAACAGCGATCACAATTCGAAAAAATTCCTTAGATTCAAGATAAATACACGACACAGAAGTTATCAACAATTTTTTTTCGTTGACCCCAGCAGCTGAAAAAATCCTTCAAAGAAAGAAGTTATGAACACTTTTCACGCATATTTTCCGCGTGAGTAATTTTAATCGGCGATTTACAGAATTTACAGAACTGTTGGTCATATAATAAGATCGGTTTTTTTTGTTGTATTGTTCTTATAGAGTCACTGGCATAATAATTATTGTTATGTACACAGTTGCTTTCAACTTCTCGCCGCGTGGAATCAACCAGGACGTCTAATCTCTTTGAAATTCATCATAAACATGACTTTTGTTTTGTTTTTTGTTTTTTTCGCCCAAATAATTGCCGTCGTAGAAGCGATTGCTGTAACTGCAACATTTTAGACTCGCTACTTTCTACCTACACGTGGTCAAGTTTATCGAGTGCAAAGCCATTTTTGTTAATCCATTCAAATCACCGTCAACAACAAACAAGATAAAGAACGGACACACAAAAGCATCTTCAAACCTGCAGATTGGCCTGTAAACACAGAAAAATTTGCATTTTTATGAATGAAATCGGAACGAGCTTGTTAATGTCAATGATTCATAGACAGGGGTAAGGCTTCGTATATATAGAATAAATACAACGGAAGTAGCTCAGTGGGAAACAAAACACAAACTAAAACAACAGAATATTGTACACTACATAGAGAAATTTCGTACCTTGGTGAATTGACAGTCGCCTGCCTGGTTTCGGTCCAATGAATGAAACTTGCGGCGGGCTATCTTGGACGTCAAACAGTTCGTCTTTTCCGACGGTGGTGTTTTTGCCGGCATGAATCTTTCCTGTTCCCACGGGAGCGAGGTAAGTACCCTTGTCGGTTCTGAAAGCCACCTCCCCCTCATGGAATTCAATGGTGAACAAACTCTTCTTACTGGCATCCTCTACAAGCGAGCCATCGTTCGTCAGATACTTTTTGTTGCTCGCTGCGATCGCGTATTTCCCCTCTTTTTCGTCGAACTCCAGAGTGATCGTGGCGTCCGCTCCCCAAGGTATAATCTCGGTGGCTTCGAGCGTGTCCGTCTTGGTGTTGAGATGAGCGAAGCGCGTTCTTCGCGAGCTCATCAGGTTGATGTGTGGGTGCATCGCAAGCTGAATACACCATAACTCTGAAGCGCCAGGTTTCGCCACACATCGAAGCTGATCACCAGTTCCACCGAAGTATGCCCCATGTACACTTTTTATGGCCCACTTTCCGCTGGGCTGTGTCTCGACAGTGAATTTCGCTTCCTCGACTCGCTCTTCGTCCTCGCATTTCATGTTGCCTCTGCGATCTGCCGACAGATATCTGTTGAGGTGGCTTCGAAAATAACAAATATTGCTACCTTCTTCCTGCTCCAGTGTCCACATTTGTTTCTTCTTCAGCGCAGTCCCGTCCACGTTTAACTTGAACCCGAACGTCTCGAGCGTGAGATATCTTTTCGAGGCTTCGTTGAATAGCCCAAAATTCCATCTGAACGTTTTGGTAGCCATGTCGTTTGCGCGCGTCTGACTAATTCCGAGTACGAAATCGGTAAAACGTCGCTAAAAACTGTTTTTTAAACGCTTGAGAAATTCAGTGAGCGAGATCAATGACGCCCAAAGCGTGTAATTGGGAAGGTGTGCAATCACAGAGTGGAGCTATTTGAATTGCCTAGCATCCGCGCCTTCAGGAAACGAATAAGAGGACCGCCTTCTATCATCTTGATTGGAAAAAAGCCATGTCGTGGCCCGTCATTCATCATTAATAGCTGTCAACATGTGGTCGGTATAAAATTCTTGTCTGTCATTAGACTTCGAGACAATCCTGTGGTATATTGTTTTTATCCAAAATTACTGGTTATCAATCCTTTAAGCCTTTGTTTAAGCGCTCAAAACCTGGAAATGCTTTTATTTCCGCGTGGAGGCAACGCCCGCTTCGCATTCTCTTTCATTTTTCGCATGAGCACATTTACACGCGCTGAGATATGATGATGTCTCGTGAGCCAGACGGTTTGTAAAGTCATTTCAAGTGTCGACAGATGGCGCTGCTGACTACTGATTCGATCCAATCAGTAAGGGCACGTCTCCAATTTTATCCAGGCGAAGTCACGAAATCATCATACTGTTCATGTTCAAAGGAGTTCATATAGCCCGTGGGGGACCCTAATAAAACTTTTCTTTGCGCCGGCACGAAGTGGAAATCAATATTTAGTTTACAATCGCTAAGCGTCTGTCTCACGACGTGTATTCTCATCACACACGATCTGAATAACTTATTGTGCGATTGATTTTAATTTTGATTTTCATTTTAAAATTGATAAAAATGATCGTGCTTTCTTTTATCTACCCACCGTACTTATTCCTTCTCGTTCCACACACGAAAAACTGCTGCAAATCATTTGTATCACACATGCGAGTATATTTAGACAATTTCATTTTACAAAAATACTTGAATGCAAATCCAGAAATTTTCAAATGAAAGCCGTTAATGGGTGCCCGAAAGACTCCATATTACAAAGCCTTAAAGACCCTTTAAACACCGTACTGCAAAAAATTAAATCCTCTATTAATGATCCTTTTGTTCTACGCTTATTATCATGAGTTTTAGCATTGATTGTGTCGTCGGCCACGTCTTTCCTTTAACATACATGTAGGTGTGCTACTCTCTTTGTTGTAACCAATCATATTCCGCAGCGTACGCGATTCATTCACATCACTTGTCCAAACAAGTAACTCCAGTTTTTATTAGACTTTCGCCCAGGCAACAATGAATTGAATTTGTGACCGTACAGTTGGACTCCACGGCAACCGCACTCACTCATAGAGTACAACTGTCCTGCTCGCTTTTCAGTTCATTGACATATTTTTACTTTCGCAAACAAGGATATATTTTTACTCGCTTCCGCATACAAACATAGTTCTCAGATTTTTACCACATTAACGTGCGGCCATTTCCCCCTCCGGCTTGCTGTTTACTGATCCTCGCCGGAAAAATAAAATTCGAGTCCTTGTTCAACTTTCGATTAACCGCTTTGTCTCAGTTTTTCAATTGCCATCATTCAAGAACAATCATTTCCGCACTGGAAACGTGAACGTTTTTCTCTGACTGGCTTTCAGATCTGCCCGAATGATGCGCTTAGTGGGGTAGCGTGTACGCTCTTTCAGCTGGCTCCTTTCTTCTTTCCTTTTTATTATTATTTTTTTCACTTTCTTTTATTTTTCCTCTTATTGGTCTTTCATCTTCGTGTTTTTGGAACACCTACGTTAAAAATACGGTTATGAGAGTTTAACTACTTGCATAGTTTTTACAGCTTTTTTGTATTGGAAGTGTGAGCAAGAATTTATTAAGACAAGCAAAACCACGGCAGGAAACCGATGAGCAGTGATTCTTGAGGTCGTTGAGGACCATGATCTTTAATTAATTTGTCACTAAAAAGAACGATGGGGTTATTGCTGTTGTACAATAGCAAGTGATAAGTCCCCAGAGGACGTTTAGAATTAAGTGGTCTATATAAAAGCCCACTGATACCCACAGGATGGAATGAAGAAACAGGTCATTTCCAAGTTCCAAAAACCACCACTGTCAAAATGTGGCCGAGAGCAACACATTGTTCCAAAAAGGAGTTTATTTGCATGAAAATCAGGGCATGAAAATAAAAAAATAACAATATCGAGGGATTTACACTTACCCTCGTTTTAAAACAGAGGCTACTCCGCTAAAACTGGCAGCACCTTTAGTGCAGGTAAAAGCACTTATCACAAAAGAGCTGGTCCGCTCAATCTTAAAACCAAAGATTTGGCTAAAATATAAAAAAAACGACGAAGCAAGTTAAATAGACCAAAGACGCTGTCCAAAGTCAGGGAATTTCGTTCATGGCAACTGATCTTTGGAAAGATTAAAAAAGATCACCTTTTGCACCTAAAATCTCCTAATTATTGAATATATTTCTTTGCTTTCACATCTTAAATAAGTTAAATTGATTCTTAGCATATACCTTTAACCTGTGTCTAACCTAGAAACCAAAAGGCTGGGGGCTAACCAGAAAGCGTCTTTAATTTTGTTAAGTTCAGTAGTTCTCAGGCTCTAATAACACATTTTGCAATTATCTGGTAAGCTTATTTTTGTACTAAACATTTTATTGCTTATTGTAAATTAGTAAATTAACCACAAAGAGCAGATAACGTCCATTTATCTGATCCAGTGGGGCTGACCATCAATATTTTCCATACCGGAAGGCTCCACCCGAGAAGACGGTCATTTAGGTGTTGAGGAGGGCCCTTGGAGACCATTTTTTGGGGGGCCCTTCAAGACATTAGTCTGAACTCCTCGTTGCCAGGGTCTCTCGTGCGAGAGAGGACGAGAGAGAGGTTGTGTCGGTTGTGTCTCCAACAGACTAACACCAAAGAAAAAAAGTGCAAAAATTCTGCGTCTGCCGTTAAAGAGAGGACCCAATGAACCAATCACAGCGGGTCATGTGATACAAATGATTGTGCTGCGAAGACTAAGAGTAAGCACGTGACGCTTGGCGATCTTACACCTCAAGTGATTACATCGTGAGACGAACTAACGACAATCCTCTTTACCATTTAACTTTAGACCACGATGAAAAACCAAAATGTGACCCAACGAGACAATTCCAGCAGAGTTTTTCATTGCCTATTACAAATCTCCTTGACGACATTTCAGTTGTAAATTTTTCCTGATTTACTCGTCAGCTGCCATTTCAAACATTTCTATGAAACGCACAAGCACTGTCAAATTTCCTTTAGTAGAGGGAGGACAATCTTATTCCAGCTCGCATCCCATCGTGTCCTTTGAAAACTTGCAAGATTTTCTTTGTAACTTGAGAGTAAAGGTTTGCTCAAAGGAAACCCTTTAAAAAGTTTCTGTCAAAGAAAATGAAGACCAATTAAGCGACTGAAAAGACTCATACTGTTAAGAACAATTATTAATATCTGGCCCATACTGAAGAGCATATAGGTAGGTTTTGCTATAATGTCAAAAGAACAATCAAAATAAAAGCTTAGATAACAACAAAAGATGGATACATAACCTTATTTCAGTAATTGCAAAACAAAACAAACAAAACTAACCAAGGGAAAACCCTCGACAAAGGGAACACCCAGACACCTATATAATTACTAACTTTAACGAAACTCGGCATACATACATCAACTGACCAACAGATAAAATTTGTTAAATTATGCTAAGGCAGGCTCTTAGCGTGGTAGAGGAGTTCGGGGGTGGGGGGGGGGGGGAAAAAACAAAAAAAAAAAAAAAAAAAAAAACAAAAAGCAAAACCCTAAAAAAAGAACACCCACAACCACATATATAAATTCAAATTTTACAAAAACCCGGCAAATACACAAAACCGCCCAAAAAAAAAAATTTTTTAAATTTGTGGAGGGGGGGGCTTTTGGGGGGGGAGGGGGGTGGGGGGGGGGGGGGGGGTTACTTGGGGTAATTTTTGCTGGATATGTGCCGCTGGCCCCTCAGGGCCCCTACCCCATTATCGTCTATTCTGTGATCAATTATAGACCCCATCTTAGTCACTTTTGGGCAAATACGTAATTTTCGCGATCCCAACTTAGTCACTTTCCATTTTTATGAATTGACACATTTTTTAGATTGATTGAAAAACACTTTACTTTTCTTGTGCAGTACAAACACTCTGGTGCGTTTGCTAACCGTAAAATTAATATAAAGGACTTGTGAATGACGGGACCAGTCAGCAAAACTCCGTCAACGTGGCTGGACGGACTAACACCTAAAAATCTGTTAAACTGACAAGTTTAAAAGTGGTTTGTTTTGAACTGAAGAAGAAATAGCTCCGCAAAGTCGCGGAATTTTACAGCCCTTTGTTTGGTGGGGCGTCAAGCTCTTGTCCTCACCTAGCCTGCGTAGCAAGCGTTTCTGTGCGGTTTAGGAACAAGAGTCAAAGACCGCGCGAAAAATGGCACAAGTTAAAGAGCGGGAAAGTTTGGTTCTCGTTTCATTTCTCGCGCGGTCAAAACCGAAAGTCCCCTTCCAAGAGCTCTTTTTGCTCCGAAACCAAACGGAAACGCGTGCTACGCATGCTTGCCCTCACTATGGCAAACGTCTGTAAAATTTCGCGACTTTGTGAAAGCAATATCTTCGCTCGCTTTGGACGTATTACCATTATACTTGTAAATGTTCAGCAGTGTCCATGGATATTCGCTTACTGGTCTTTATCAAAACTTGTAAAAACCGTGCAACGGTCTATTGGAAGTTCAGTTATACTCCTGGAGGCAACAAGACTGTAACAGATGGTGCCAGATTCATGAAACATACCTTCAGTTGTTGAGCGAGCTCTAAGCTGTCATGGAATATCAGTCCGTTTTCTTCATGTTTCACTAACTCATGTAAGCTGAAAGAAAAAGAGAAGAAAACAGATATGTCCAAGATCGAACGCTAATGAGATGCAAAAGACAGAAACGAAGTTTCATCCTGGATGACTTCCTCAAAAATCAAGAGTGGTGGTGACATAACAAAAAATGAAATGTTAGTCCGCACTCTTACCAATCAAAATGTATAGCACACACTGGTAGGCCACATCCAAACATGTCAACCACCTGATAAGGACAATATACATGTGTGCACTGTTAGTTACGACTCCGACGTACCATCCGTTCCCAGGCGGTGGTTCCTTAAATTTTCTACGAGAGCATATGCTGCGTATTCTCCACGTCTCTGAACTTGTTCCAGACAAGAAATAGCCTGCGAGCAAGCGAGAGGGCGCGCGAGCTAACGCGCGAGCGAGGCCGAGCGACCCTCGTACTTACGTCTCCTGTTAACTGCTCCTTATGGCTGCCCATTTTCTTTAGTTCCTATGGTTATTTGGGGCAGCCTGTACTCCTCTATATTTTTGTTAATTCATTTTGTTTATCAGTATAGTATACTGTTGGGTATGAACAAAGTTGCAGTTGTTGTTTGGCGTGCGGCTCTCGCGTGACTTCTCGTGACTCCCGCGAATGGAGAGCTTGCTCGCCGGCTAGACAAGAAAAAGGTGAATTCTCCGAATTTGGGATCCTGTTCTCAGTAAGCTACACACGACGGCACATCCCCGTATATGCCATACATAGAAGGTCACCCTTGGTTTGAATTGGGTACAGTAAAAACCCGCAACTAAGAACCTAAAAATTAAGAACCTGTTAGCCTAAAATTGGTCATTTATACCCCCTATAAACAAGAACCTATTTAGCCTAAGAAATTTAAAACAGGTTCTTATTTTCTTAAATCATAATAGTACATTACAGCTGCATTGCAAGAATCATATTTGAAGCAAAAAAAGCACATTGCCATTGTTGTAAAATTAAGAATTTGTTCATGCTTAGCGTGCGTATATCGAGTTATGGATGCACGCGGGAAGTTTGGAGAGCACGAAAGATGCGTAAGAGTTGCACGAGGCGATAGCCGAGTGCAACTCTAGCTTCTTTAGTGCTCTCCAAACTTCCCAAGTGCATCCATAACTCGATATACGCACAGCTAAAAGCATGAGCAAATTCTTTTATAACATAGCTGACAAAAATGCTTGCTTTTTGATTAACCTACAAAATTCTCGTAACGCGCGACACAATAACAAACGGTTCTGTTGGCTGATTGCGAACACGCCACAATCCTTTAGTTTGAATGAAAATATTCTTTTTGTAAAAGTGAGAAAGAAAATTTGCTTCTTTATTCGTTAACGATCAATGGAAACTAAGCAGAAACAAAGGTAAAAGAGTCTTAAACTTCACCTTAAGTTAAAATACTAACATGTTCGTAAGAAGTCGTGGAGTATGGTTTGGATTTGCTGAAAAGATGTTTACGTTTTGCTCGGCGAAATCCAGAAAACATGTTTTTAGCGAAGACGACTGTTATCCTTCTTTAAACTTATATTCATTTACGAACATTGGCTGGTCATTACGGCTTCTTGAGAAGACCTGGCAGCAGTTGTTTTTGTGACTAGTAAATTTATGTCTTCTTGTGTAATTTGTGTTGTTATTGCGAGATAAATTTTCCTGCTTAAGTCGGATTGTCCCGGGAGATAACAAAGTGCATAACAAATTTAAAAACAACAATAAAAACGGAGATTTTGCCTTTAAATGTTGTTGATGACCAGTTGGTGTCTGTTCTGTTCCCAGTGAATGTCTTTCAGCCAAAATTTGCTGCAGCTTGTCTTCGACAAATTGGCGAAACGCGCAACTTGCGAGTTTTTTTTAATTCGGCTTTATTTTTGCTGCTTGTTGGATCAGGATCTAAAAGGTCAATGCCGATAGAAAAATTGGGCAGTATTTCACTGGTTTCTTCCATATTTTAAAGAGAAGGAAAAGTGCACTGCAGCTTAAAAGACAACAACTTTGCAGCCAGGTTAAAAAAAAAAATGCTTACGTCATGTTATTTACGCACGGGCGTGCGTAAATAAAGATTTTGTTCATAGCGGCTCAATAGGACTTGTATAGGGCAAGCACGCGCGCTATGTTATAAATGTTTTTTTAAAGAAAATTGATATATTCCTAAATGTTTTTTTTGGGGGGGGGGAGGGGGTGGGGCTGAAGAAAATAAAAGTATAGGCTAATGACCAACTTGTTTGCAGCTGCGTTTTAATTGTTTTTTCTCCAGGATAAAGAACCAATTTTAAGAACCTAAAAAGCCTAAAATTCTGTTAACTACCATTTATATAAGAACCTGTTTAGGCTAACTCCTAAAAATGTAGGTTCTTAGTTGCGGGTTTTGACTGTATTTGGGCGCGCGAGGGCGCCATTCAGGTGACATCGCCCGAATTCCCCCTTCCCTTCCCACTTAAACGAATGCTACGCAGGCAACAGGTTGATAGCCATGAGTACATTATAATGGTCAAAAAATTTAATTTATCACAGACTTAAAGCATAAGGTGAAGTTTCTTCAGGTATAAAGCAATCTAACTCTTCAAGTGCAGGGATCAGGAAGCATAGAACGAAGGTAATGAAGCTCTAAGTAGACTGACCTTCATCGGTAAATCAAGTCCTGAGGAAGATTTATGAAGACACACACCAAGATCTGCTGAACCTGAAAGTATATACATCTAATTTATTATTATTGCAATTATTATTATTGTTATTATTGTTATTATTATTATTATTATTATTATTATTATTATTTATTTCTATTCTTATGTGACATTTTGCCAACTCCTTCGCTTCAAACAAATTAGAATTTCTTGGTTTTGCGAAAATGACTACTAGTTTGGTGAACAAAACTTGGTGGACACAACCTCAAGAAATAGCTACCCTTTGATTCAAGCCTGAGTAGCAAGCGTTAGTGTGAAAAATGAAAGTAACAGTTAAAGTAAGAGCTAAACAAAGCAAACCACTTCCTTTTCCCATTTGCTCTCGCCTAAACTTTTGCGTTTAGCTTGCAGGGGCCAAGAAACTAAATGTACATCTTGAACTACAAGAACTTGTTTTTGAACTCTTTATTTGAACTACCTTCTATAGTTCTTCCATCAAAGACTGTTATTTAACCCCATTACTTTTTATATTCAGAAAACAGAAGTCCAAGCACATGAGCCTTCTTGACTTCCAGTTGCTGTACGAGATGTTGGAGACATTGAAGTGCCAAAAGAGTGAGAATGACTTTAAAATCTGATAAACGTCTATAGATATCTTCCAACGCCTTCGGAAAGAATCTTCAGGCATCTTTGGATATTTTCGATCTGACATTCTGAGCAATGAGAACCTTGTGTCTTGTGACATGCAACAACTTTAAAAGTAACCTTTCATAAAATTGATATAGAGTAAATGGCCTACCAAGCAGTCTTGGATAATCTTCTGGCTCCAGCCATGGAGTACATATTCTCACATGTTTAAAATCCTTTTCATTAATAATTATGTTTTGGTAATATTTCTTTAAAGGTCCTTTGCCTGAGAAAGGAAAACAACAATATGAGCAGATTTGTATTTCATTAAATTAAAGTAACATTTAAAAAAAATTGTCTAAACGCTTTGACATGAGCTTAAAACTCACCAGTTATTGCACAAACTAACGAGGGAAGATTTTCCTTATTTTCAGTGATAAACTTCTCATAGGCTGTTGAAATTTAACAAACCATGAGATTATTAATAGAAGTCAAGTCCAAGTATTAAGTAACAAGTTCATTTCCCCTCTCACATGTTCTACCAGAAGAAACAGGAAAATTTAATGAAGAATTCTTACCTTCAAGAGCATCCAAAAGAATGGAAAAGTCTTCATCTTCTGTAAAATTAAAAACAAAGGCATATGATAAAATGAAAAAAAAAACCATTTATTTTGTGTGATGTCTTACTATGAAGTAATGGTATGAGGTTGTGTGTCATATGTTACAGGTTAAAATTTTGTAATCTAGGTTCATTCTCTATTTCCTTTGTCTCCTAGCTCTAATTATCAATGAATTAGGGCTAGGAGACAAAGACAAGATTGATCTGCTATGGACATCCATACTGGTATCTACATGTAATCCTGTTTCAAAAGGAAGAAAGTAGGTGCTACCTGTCCAGCTAGTACTGCTGACCAATAGAGCAGATCGGTGCTGTCTGTTGAGAACTCTCCCATCTTTGAGCTGGAGTGTAAATGCTGTCATGGAAGCAACATTTTCCTTATATTCTGAAGGGCTTTAAATGGGATAAAAATAATGTTAACTTAACACTTATAATACTAAAATATAATGTGTCAAAGTGTCCTTATTCAGATAAATGGGAAGGTCACTTGAAAATTTCTTACTACATTAAAAAGCCACATAAAAGTTATTACCTTTCCAATGCACTGAAAACTTCATATTCTTTTGATAGTTTTTCAAAAAGCTACAAAAATAGAAATGTTGAATTGATGATATTACTTTCCAAGAATAATGTAACCTGATTACCCAAATAATAATTATTGCATTGTTTTACCTCTCGATTTAAATCATGTATGTTATTAGTGTATATTACCTGTGTTTCTAAGGTTTCTTCCCCAAATTTTAGATGGCTTACAAGTGTGTTTCTAAAAGTCAATATATCGATATTCCAACCACTCTTTTTGTACCCATTTTCATTTTCTGCACTACAAGCAGCAAACTGTCAACAGAACTATGGGAAATACTAAATTTACCATGCAATAAAAACAAAAGGAAAACAATGAAATGCACACCATGTTGGACAATTTTATTAACAGACAAACAAGCATAAGTCACCTCATGTTGTGAAGTAAGATCCACTGCTTGAAAACGTAATGGAGGTCTGTCATAAAGTGTGACTGCCCTGGAAACAAGATAGTATGGTACACAGCTGTACATGCACTGTAAGTATTTTTTTTTAACTTGAAGAGCTAAAAGGAAGTTGTCAATCTACTGAAAGACATCAATTAAAAAACTGAGAGTGTGAAAAGGAAAAAAAGGTCACTAGATACTGTTATGTACATAAATTACATTCTATCAAGATGCTACAAAAATGTTTAGGTTATTATTGCAAACTACAACTTTGACAATGCAAAACCTTTACCTTTAGCCTCAACAGAATTAACCACCCTAACACAAATGCAAAATATTATTGTTATATGGTTTTCACGAAAAAATATGCATGCTCTCATTGGCTCATTCATCTAACAAAAATGAATGAAACTATTTTCTGCTAAAAGTCGCTAAAACTGCCAATTAAAATACCAAAATCTACGAAAGCAGAGGTTGAGAGTCAGTAATGGATTAAATCCTTGAAGAAAGGGGGTCCACTCAAAAATATTTTTTCTCAAGTCTCAGTTTTTCTTTAGTCTAAGGGGGCCACGCACCATAGCCTGTGATTGTTGAGATCTAGCTGTTGCCTGTAATTTTCATATTTAGGGTACGCTTGGATCTTGTGCTTGTTGTGCCATCAAATTACTAATGACTGCAGATCCCCTTAATTCTCAATGTTTGGCTGTTTTTTGGAAACAAAATGAACTATTTCTCATGAAACCAATAATTAAATGTACTGTCTGCTAATCATTGTTTACAAACCTAATTCCCCTGTGATCCCACAAATCCTTCTGCATTGCTTGAGTGACACATAAATTATGTGAGGACATGCTTCCAAAGAAGAACTCATACCTACAAAATATTGAAAAATACTCTCCCTTGACATCTTAGCTCTAAAGGAGCTGTGTCACGAAATTTATCAAAATTCAAACAGCCAGAGACAATAAACAGGGGCGGATCTAGGGGGAGGGTGCAGGGGGTGCGCATCCCCCCTGAGATGACCTGCGGTTTTCTAATACAACTGGTATTCTGCAAAAAAAAAAAACTATGTGGTTTATTGGTGTTGAAGTACAGCAAGAGACGAGTGCACCCCCTCCTAAAAAAATAACCTGGATCCACCCCTGATAAAAGAAGGTAACGTATACAAAAGAGGGCACGAATGGACAAACTTGGAGAAAATTAAAACACATTGCAGTTGTCATTTTCGAAAACTTGTTAGCCTAACAGTTTTTCCAGTTCCATTTGTTGTTTTTAACGCATGACTTACGATGCTTTGCAAGAGATATTTCTTAGAAACAAAGCTGTGATTCCTCACTAATGTTAATTTCCTTATCGTATAAAGACACGTTATTGGCAAAATTAACCAAATGAACTAGGAAAATGTAACACAGCCCCCTTAATTAGCGTCAGGAAGAACTTAATCTCCGACTTGACATTGTACATTGCTTGGGTCATAAGGCCCCAGAAAAGAGACCTACCATCTTGCAATCTTCACCAAAGGATGTCCATCGTTTTTCACTCCGAGGGCCAAAATTGTAAAGCCATAATTGTGCCAATCGATAATGAACTTGCTACCACATAACATGCTTACAAAACAGACGGCAGCAAGTGATGGAATAGCTGGAGGATTCTATTAATGAAACAATTAGCAGTTATTGGATGAGGCTGAGTATGAGATAAAGAATTACCATAAATCCTCTATTAAGCCCCCACCCCCCCATTTTAGGGGAAGAAAGTTATTCAGGCCCCCCCTCTGCCCTCCCCCTTTATTCTTAAATGGTAGACTTTAACACACCATGTGGACTGATCTGCGACCTGGTATGATTTATTCACATGCTGGAAGTTCAGATATTTTTTTTCATCTCTCCTGGCTGCATCACCTCCATCTTCATGTGCCTGAGCTTTTCCACTTTACTTTTAGCTTTAGTGGAGAATTGATACCATCATCTTCGTTAAAATTAAATAAGCGCCCCCCCCCCCCCCCCCCCCCCACTTAATAAAAAAAAAAAACAACACGGGGGGCGGATAGGGGGGTTTTTGTTGTTTTTTTTTTTTTTTTAACACCATCATCAAAAAAAAAATCTTAATTATTATCTACAACAAGTATAAATAACTAAAAATTTTTTTTTTTTTTGTTATAAAAAAAAAAAAAAAAATATATTAACAAAAGCACCCAGGGGGCTTAATAGGGGATTTATGGTATGCTCATTGTATTTACAACCGTAACCTTAACATCAAAATTTTGACATATTCCCCACAGAGGTAATACATACCAAATTTTATCGTGTGATTTTGAAATTAAAAAACAATAGATTAATTTTCAACTGAAAATCTATAATTTATTTAAGATGCAACAGATGGCTGGCTGAGTTGTCAGCATTCCTGGCTTCTTGCTGGTCTTTATTAATAAAGGTCAAAATCATCAGGCATTACTGAGTGAATATGCTGTAATACACAGTACTGTGCATGCAATTGCAAGGCAAAGCAAATCTACTCCTTCCTGCCCTCTAGCAAATTCTGACCATTCCTTCTTGTTTTTGCTTGGAAACTCCACTTCCAGGCAAAGGTGTTTTCTCACAATAGATGTGCAAAAGCCATTTTCATATTTGTCACCATGTGTCTACTAAATATGCTATGAAGCCCGATTTAAAACATATTGACTGATGACCAATCAGACATTTGCATTACTGGAGCAACTAACTCATTTAAAATGAGCTGTGATGAAGTTATTACATACAGTCTCCCCATTTTTTCTAACCTCTCTCCCCAATGGTTTACACCTGGATGCCTGCCCCCACAACGTTCTTGAAACCCTGATCAGCCATGACATCTTGAAATGGTAAACGCTTGATCCAAATGATCTTCAGTAAAAATAGGGGCTGTAAACAGGCCAGAGTCTGAGCTCTTATTTATGTGGTCTTTCCTAGACCTTTTATTACCTGTACCATAAAATAACTGCTTGAATACCTGGACTAAAAAATGTGTGCATTGAGACCCGCAGCATATGAGGACGGAAAAGAGCTGGATAAACTGCAATACTGCCTTTACTGCAAAAAATGCCAATTTAGGCAAACCTATAATGAAGATTGAGAAAATCAATAAAAGTTCTTTCCTGTTAGCATTGTATTGCAGCTTGTGACAGAAGTAATTCAAAATGAAGCTTTGCTTTGCAAACATTTGCACAATTATAGTTTAATAGTTTGTTTCCTTCTATGCAGTTTCAACTGTTAGCATACTACTACTATTTAGATTTGCGCATTAGAATTGCTTCATGTGACACCACGTTACACAGAAGGAACAGCCTGGTGGTGAAGGGGGAGGGGGTGGGGGGGATTGTACTCGACCAGTGGAGGGTTTGAAACCCTGACCCTGTTTAGGACAAATTAAAAAACCCTAAAAAACATATCCTGATTAGGATGACAACCTAACCTTTATTGCATGTAACCTGTTGAGGACAAAGGTCAATTTCACACCATCTTGTTTTAAAGCCATTCATTGGCAATTACAGTTGAGAAAAGTCACAGTATAGTCATTGCTTTTGTAATATTTGGAGTACAAACAAATTTTATCAAGCAAATCAACTCAGTCGTACGGGCAATACCCTGTTTATAATTAGGACATACTCAAATGAAATTATATAATCTGTTTAGGACAGACTCACCCAAAATCATCATACAGTGTACACTGTTTAGAACAGAGAGAACAAAAACCATACCATGGATAGCAGCACATCGCTGTATAGGCCATATAATGGAGTACACCCCCTGGGAGGTACAGAAACACACATGGCCCAGTGACTAAAGCATTACTGAAAGTCTTACCTCTAAATATTTCTGGAAAGTCTGATAAAATCTGTATAGAGACCTTTCCACTCTCTGTGAGTTCCTTGATAGGGCTGGACCCTACAAAATATTTAGATTAAACAACAACCTTTAAAAAGTTCATAAAACTATTCAGAATAATTAAAACTGTAGAGCTAACTAACTAGAGCTCTGACTGGCTTCGCCATCATGGTATATGAGCCATTACACCATGCTCTCCAAGTATGGTAATTGTAAGCATCTGCCCAAAATTAATAACAAGCTGAAAATCAGTTGTTTTAACAAATAAAGTCGGGAAGAATTCTCGATATTTTATGGGCGTTTTTAATAAAACAATAAGTGGAATTATTATTATTCCACTTGCACTTGTTGGGTATGGGATGATGATAGCCAACTCAGCACTATGCGCCTCATTGGCTATCCACCATCTCATATCCAACGTGCACACGTGGAATAATTGTTAATTACCCACCACCCTTGGCCCCTGTGATTCCTCTCACCAACAAGGGGACTGAAAACAACCATGATGAGATGGGGCCAGGATGTGCCAAGATGTGCTGCCAGCCTTGAGATCATACTCCCCACCCCTGCCCCCACCAACTTCCTCTCCCTTAGCTTTACATACCACCCCATCCTTAATGGTGTTTTTTTCTTACCCTGTGGATCACCAAGGGGCTGATGTCCAAAAGGACCAGAGAAGCAGCCTATCCAATATCCACTTTACCCACTCCCACCGCACCTTTCAGATTGATGCAAGAGGTCATTTCTGACAGGGTGGCTGATAAAAAATATGCTACTCCTTTGATCTCATTAATTTTTCTGAAGGGTAATTAATATTTAATTTGATTAATAATTAATTAATAATTCATTATTGCCAAGAAAATGTTTTTTAAGAGGGAAAAAAGCAAAAAATAGGAGATTTTGAGTAGTGACATGTAAGAACATCTGTCTATTATATCTTGCCTGTGGTGGTAGAAATTTAAGTACCTTGTCAACATGCAACGGGAATGGAAGAAAGGAGGAGGAATCTATAATCAGGGGCCCAAAAACCCCAGGGGGGGGGGTAATCCCTTATAAAGGGCTTAATGGGGACGTGCGGCCAGCCAGGGTATGTTTTTCGGGATTTTTGTCTCAAACAGGGTATCGAATTTATCATTTTTTGTCTTAATCAGGGTATCGATTTATCAATTTTTGTCTTAAACAGGATAAAATAATGTCTTAAACAGGGTATCAAAAATCGGAATTCTGTCTTAAACAGGGTAGGAAAATCAGCGATATTTGTCTTAAACAGGTTCAGGGTATGAGGGGCCGCGCCGCACCTCCCCACCCAGGAATATATCGAGTACCCCCCACCCCCGGGCCAAAAACTCCTGAAGTTACAGAAGAGGCCAATAAAAGGCCAATATATCACATACCTCCGAATCCCACTAGGTCTACATCAAATCCCGCCTTTGCACAAGAAAGTGCATGGTACTGCATGCGGGGACTTCTACCAACATCTCCAAGGACTAGGACACAAATCCTTGGTTTGGATTTGTCTTTTCGCCCTCTCAGCCAATAGACAGCAGTGATCAATACGACGAAAAAAGCTATGAAAACCGAAGCCAAATACATCTAAACTGCGTTATTCAAACGTCTAATCCTGACTATACGGACGAAAAATACACATAGCCTAATCAGAGATTCTTTCTGCTCTTTTGGGCTAAAAGTTAGTTGTCTCTAAAAGGGTTGATCATTGTTAAGTTTCGTGATTCGCGGGCGATTCGCTGGAAGCTGCTGAAATCAAAATACACGTGAAGAAGAAAATCTTGTCAGCGGACGCTGCTGTGAATGCACTATAGAACTATGGGATATCTATAACCCATAATACTTTCCTGCAGCAAAAAATCAAATATCGTTTTTTGGCCAAGGTGAAGAGCGATTTTTAGAGGTATTGACGATCAAGAACCGAGAAAAAGATGACTTCTTTTGGCGACACAAAGCTGCGGAACCTGGGAGACTACTTTGGAGGTAATATATCCAGAGGAGCTGATCCTATGTGGCAGGGATGGAAGAGAATATGGAACAGCTACCGGGCCAAATACGTAACATGCAAGAATGCTAGAATGACGCCGTTTCTACACATTGTTTTCCTGTCCATGGCTTTGAATTACGCCATTGACTATCCTCACTTAAAAGGTAAGTTAGTTTTTGCTTAGGTTTATCGAAGGAAGACTTCAATATATCAGAATGAGCCAGTGCTGTCAACTCCAGATTTTGCATCGTATCTTACAGTCTGATAAGCGGTCAGTATAAAACACGGACTACGGACTGCGGACTACGGACTGCGGACTGAGTATAAAATACGGACTAGGTATAAAACGCGGACTGGAAAATACGGACTGGGTATAAAACACGGACTAGGTATAAAACGCGGACTGCGGACTGCGGACTGCGTATAAAATACAGGCTACGGACTACTTTGGTAAAAACGGTGCTAATTGGTTCTAGGTAAGGAAAAATAAGATCAAAAGATCGCTAAATAGCAAGACACGTGANTGGAACAGCTACCGGGCCAAATACGTAACATGCAAGAATGCTAGAATGACGCCGTTTCTACACATTGTTTTCCTGTCCATGGCTTTGAATTACGCCATTGACTATCCTCACTTAAAAGGTAAGTTAGTTTTGTTTAGGTTTATCGAAGGAAGACTTCAATATATGAGAATGAGCCAGTGCTATCAACTCCAGATTTTGCACCGTATCTTAGAGTCAGATATCTCTCGGATAAGCGCCAAAGTTGCTATTTCTTGTAGACTCCACTTTTTGACCATAAAATTTCATTTATTTTGCGTTGTTTGAGCTACTGTTAACATGGAACGTTTCCTCATAAATTCTAAATATGAACTGTTTATGTGCTGTATACGTCGATCGGAATCAACGAGCATTTTGGGCACAAATGACGTCATTTGTCGTGCGGTGACGTCGTCTATCACCCCTTCCCTGTCAATTCTCAATATATCATGACGTGGGGGGTTGACAGCCCTGAGAATCGATGCTAGTTTAGGCAGTTAATTTAATAGATACAAGTGGAGGGACATGATAAGGGGTTTTTTTCCAATGGTACAGAGCCACTGTAACTTCTGGATCCCTCACCCTGTAACTAGTCTTTTCTCAGAATTTGCTGGAGGTGGCTGGCTGGGTTTTAACTTTCTCTGTTAATAGGGAGTTTAAGATGCCACTCTGGCAACGATATAAGAACATCAAAAAAGCAATATTGGTTTGATAAGCAAAAAAAACAACTTTGCAAATGCACATGCACATGCACAGTGTGCAAAGAAATTAGTGTCTGATAGCCCGGAGCTAGTGGACATTGCTACTGGGCTAGTAAATTCTTTTCTTAACTTGCCGAATGGGCCAGCGAAGTTTTTTGGGAAATTCAGATTACAGAAAAACTGATAAATCCTGTTGATCAAAATTGTTTTTTCCAGGCTAGTGGGCTAGTACATACTAGCTACAGGTTGCCTGAATGGCGAGCTGTAAAACTGACTTTCTTTGCACTCTGATGTATCACTCTTTTTTGTACATTTCTTTGCTGTCACTGCACAATTAGAGATGAAATTGCCTAATTTCATGTTTTGTGTAGGACGTAAACAAGTGTTTTCCCAAAATTCACTTTCTCTACCTGAAATTGGATATGGTTCTTAAGGATTCAACTCCAGGTCCCCAGTTTGAACACTAGATAGCGCTATTCACCAGGGCCCGGTTCCTGAGAGGCCGATTAGCATTAAACTAGGATTAAAATTTTGTTCCACTTTTGCATTTACTGTTCTACGCATTTCTTAGAGTAAGATTTTGTGTTATCATTTCTTTTTTTCGAAGTAAGGGCACAACAGTATTTCATTAGCTCAGTTACTTGTTCGTAGACAAGAAAACCTTGCTTAAAATTTGGCTTAATCCTGGGTTAAACGTAACCATCTTTCAAGGAAGCGGGCCCAGATAAATCACTATTCAGCAGAAACAATAGCCTTATCCCCCTTTTGAACAAGTGGGGCTTGGAGAGTTTTCTTACGTTTGACAACGTGGGTGATTTGACATAATTGGAACGAAAATTGAAAGAACACGAAACACTTTTTCGATGACATTTTTACTGTGGTCATCATTGTGGTATATTAAACCCCCCCAATGTTAGCCCTAGGGTGGAGGGCTGGGTGGAGTGTGTTACTCTTGGGAAGTTGGCAGAAAAAGCCATCCCCTGTTGGGAGATTTTCACACCACGTTCGACACCAGAATGCCGTCGCTCAAAAGGTGGATAAATGTTATTCAGCGGATAAATCTCCATCCAGTGGATGGTTCAATTGGTTTTCCTTATACTTATCCACGGGATAGTGAATTATCAGGTGGAAAACACTATCCAATGTTTAAACAGCTGCGGCTAAGCAGATAAACATTTACTCTTATATTAAGGTGCCTGTAATAACTTCCTTTTTTCTGGGGATGATCAGTTTCATTTATTATGGATAAACTTAAAATTGTTAAATTGCCCCGGTTTATGCCACGCCCCTTCCCCCAATCCAAGCGAGATGCAAGCATAAAGCCTTTTGTGGCATAAGTGCATCAACCTCAAATAATTCTACCTAAAAACAATATACAAACTAAGGTCCTTTCTGTCAGTGAGTGAAACTTTGCACAGCACTTGCATGTTGTATTGCACCTTCATGAAGCTTAAGAATTGTTTGTGTGTGTAAAATCCTGTTTTATTTTTTTTTTTTCAAAGCACATTCTCTGTGGAGGAAGTATCACTGAAAACTGTGTAAAGTTCTTGGTCTCAGTTCAATGCTATGCTGGATTACAAGATTACAAGTGCAGTGGATTTATTTTTTGCTGTAATTAAGGATTTGTGACAATAAAAACGTGATTTAAACAGCTTTGGAATAGTATATGTCTAATTAGTCTGCTTTGCAGAAGTTCCTTATTCAAGTAAATATGTGTTAAATTTCAGCATGTTGAATACTGTACTGAAGTCTACTTGACTTACAAACTTGCTTTGCAGGCTTCAGGCATTGCATCATTAGAACCAAAAAAAAAAACTTACAACAGACATTTTACAATGATATTGTGTGCTTAGGACCCAAAGCTTTAAGTGATTACCTTGATGGTAATAAGTGTCCATCTTGAATTTGAGGAGATTAGCTAAGAGTAAAGTGAAAATTCAAGTCAGGATCTACCAGTTACCATAACCCTGTTTAGCTCCCACTTTTCTTGGGATTAACATTTAGGGACCCCTCATTATTTATCGGATGGAGGGGTGGGGATGGGTGATAAAATGGGGGGACTTGAAATTTTAACCACTGCAACAAGGGGGGTCCTGAGGTAGATTATTTATTATTAAGGGGGGCCTTGAAATTTTAAAGAGGCAAATTCTTAAATAAAATGCAACAAGATATTTTACTGTACTAATAAGAGCTGCAGGGTACCCCAGATTTTATGGCTGGCAGCCTTTGGAATCCCTTTGATTCTTCTTAGAGCGTAGTCTTGCACAGTATTGTGGTGCAATCACAGGGTACATTTATGATTTGTAACTAGAATTTCCTTATTTGATTCCCCCAATTAGACACAAAATCACTTTAACAAAGTGTTAACCATCTGCTTTCTGTATCATGATTCAAGCAACTGACATTGCTACTCCTCAAGGGAAGGGAATCACTAATCATTTGCTCTACCTGGTGGAAAGACACTGTCAGGGAAGTTTCTTTTCTTTTTAAAACAAACAAGGTATTTTAAAAACACCATGGCAGTGACATGGCCTCAAGCCAGTGACATTTAGATCTGAAGTCCAATATGCTATTAAACCGCTACATCACTGCACCCTCACAAAAAAACGGTATCCGTGCATACAGTAAAACTGTTTAGTGTGTGTGTGTAGGTGTGTGTAAGTGGGGGGCGGGGGATTTAAATGCTCCCCTAATAGAATAGGGGGACCTGGAAAATCCAGTTTTGCTAAGGCGCCTCATGGCAAAAAAGGAAGATTTGTTAATTTCTTACCCATCCCCCCCCCCCTTCCACTGATAAATAATGAATGATCCCTTTCAGAAGAGACAACTTGATGGTCAATAACCTGCGTAGCTGGCAGTATTGTGTCGGCGCGATTAAAGTTTTGGCGGCGGAGCCGTGATCCAAAAAAGGGAGTGGGGACGAGGCGAGTTGTTGTTGTCCATCATATACACACGGAGTTTTGAGAAAAATAGTCTGCTTCATCTTACGTACGTAGTATAGTAGCCACTATACTTATACTATAATTATGATATACTATACTATATTTATTTTTTCTTCTCGGGCTTAGGCTCTCGTTTATCGCCGCTTGCGGCTTTGCCGCTCGCCACTCGTGTGCTTGGGTTTCGCGTGCAGTAAGTTTGCAAAGGAAAATAAGAGACTGCTCGCAGTCTAATAAGGGAGAGAACCTAAGTGCGAAGTTGAACCCTGTGTAGCGAGAGGATAAGAGTGCTACTCATTTGGTGATAAACGCCGGGAGGAAGGCATTCCAAAACCATCGAAATTTTTAGTAGGCAGCCGGCGGAAGGGGTATCTCGCCTGCCTTAGTTTCTATGCTTTCTGAATGCCACTGACTTTGACTTTGCTATTTTTGTGTACTCTCATTCCACCAGCTACTTAACTTTCAACTACACTCCCAGGATCTCTCCCAGTCCTTCTCACAGTTTGACAGCCACGGGAGCTTTTGTACTCTTTGCTAACAATCGCTCGCAATCCATCCACCCAGCTACGCATTCTAACGAGTTTGCCCAAAAGTCCAGCTAAGTTGACTGCTCACAAATTAAAGTTACAGCTGCGCGCTCGCCTTGATTGGACATCAACAGGAACTGTCTCGATATTGATTGCAGGTGCACTGTGAATTGTCCGAGATATATAACAACAAAGCATGTCATCATCGTTATCAATTCCCTGTACAGTGTCAACATAACGGACCAGTCTATCTAACGCATCCTCCATCTTGTCGAAGACCTCGAGATTTTCTACGTGTGTTTTTCTGCTTGAGTTTGAAGTTAATGCAGGTGTGAAACCGTTGTTTGGGGATGTAAAAAGGGCAGCAGCTTCTCTATTCAGTGTTCGTATGCCAAAGGCGTCCTTAAAACGTGCCATGATGTATTCTAGCAATTCAAAGTCATTCTTCATCTGGTCGTTCTGTTGCTTCACCACATTGAACGAGTCGATAATAATGACAATTAAAATGTTGAGTAACAAGAAGTTCGTTATAACCATGTAGAAGAGAAATATCATGACTCCTAGAAGCTTGTGTGCACTCATCATTTCATCAATATTGAACTTGCCGAGAAGCACACTCAACAGCTTTTGCATGGAGCCCAAAAGCGTATTGAATGAGTCATGATCGGTGGAGAACAAAAAGTGGTAGAGTTGCGCAAACGCTATAAAGACAACTAAGAAGACAATTGAATACTGTAGGAGTTCCCCACCAGCGCGTCTCAATGTACGGGATAGGAGAAAGATCCGTCGGTTGAATCGAAACAACTTAATAAATTTCAGGCACGTGGCAAAGACGGTCATTCCAACCACGCCCTCGAACATGAGCTGCCAGGCTGAGATGTACTGAAAACTAATAAATTTGGTAGGGTTTTCGTGATAAAGGTTTAGAGTCCATTTCCTTAATCCAAGACAAATGAAGTAATAAGCTATTGCGATCCAGCACAGAATAAGAACAGTCAAGTCCATAAGGTTCCAAACCTCTGCAAAGTAAAATCGTCGGGTTTTGTAAATCTTCTTCGTTTCACGGTATGTGAAGTAAAGAACAAAAACGAAGAAGAAAAGCTCACAGGCGAGGATGAATAATTGGAAATCACCAACATAGCGGTAGAGCCGATACGAGAGAACAGCTGTCACTGCACAATTAGAGATGAAATTGCCTAATTTCATGTTTTGTGTAGGACGTAAACAAGTGTTTTCCCAAAATTCACTTTCTCTACCTGAAATTGGATATGGTTCTTAAGGATTCAACTCCAGGTCCCCAGTTTGAACACTAGATAGCGCTATTCACCAGGGCCCGGTTCCTGAGAGGCCGATTAGCATTAAACTAGGATTAAAATTTTGTTCCACTTTTGCATTTACTGTTCTACGCATTTCTTAGAGTAAGATTTTGTGTTATCATTTCTTTTTTTCGAAGTAAGGGCACAACAGTATTTCATTAGCTCAGTTACTTGTTCGTAGACAAGAAAACCTTGCTTAAAATTTGGCTTAATCCTGGGTTAAACGTAACCATCTTTCAAGGAAGCGGGCCCAGATAAATCACTATTCAGCAGAAACAATAGCCTTATCCCCCTTTTGAACAAGTGGGGCTTGGAGAGTTTTCTTACGTTTGACAACGTGGGTGATTTGACATAATTGGAACGAAAATTGAAAGAACACGAAACACTTTTTCGATGACATTTTTACTGTGGTCATCATTGTGGTATATTAAACCCCCCCAATGTTAGCCCTAGGGTGGAGGGCTGGGTGGAGTGTGTTACTCTTGGGAAGTTGGCAGAAAAAGCCATCCCCTGTTGGGAGATTTTCACACCACGTTCGACACCAGAATGCCGTCGCTCAAAAGGTGGATAAATGTTATTCAGCGGATAAATCTCCATCCAGTGGATGGTTCAATTGGTTTTCCTTATACTTATCCACGGGATAGTGAATTATCAGGTGGAAAACACTATCCAATGTTTAAACAGCTGCGGCTAAGCAGATAAACATTTACTCTTATATTAAGGTGCCTGTAATAACTTCCTTTTTTCTGGGGATGATCAGTTTCATTTATTATGGATAAACTTAAAATTGTTAAATTGCCCCGGTTTATGCCACGCCCCTTCCCCCAATCCAAGCGAGATGCAAGCATAAAGCCTTTTGTGGCATAAGTGCATCAACCTCAAATAATTCTACCTAAAAACAATATACAAACTAAGGTCCTTTCTGTCAGTGAGTGAAACTTTGCACAGCACTTGCATGTTGTATTGCACCTTCATGAAGCTTAAGAATTGTTTGTGTGTGTAAAATCCTGTTTTATTTTTTTTTTTTCAAAGCACATTCTCTGTGGAGGAAGTATCACTGAAAACTGTGTAAAGTTCTTGGTCTCAGTTCAATGCTATGCTGGATTACAAGATTACAAGTGCAGTGGATTTATTTTTTGCTGTAATTAAGGATTTGTGACAATAAAAACGTGATTTAAACAGCTTTGGAATAGTATATGTCTAATTAGTCTGCTTTGCAGAAGTTCCTTATTCAAGTAAATATGTGTTAAATTTCAGCATGTTGAATACTGTACTGAAGTCTACTTGACTTACAAACTTGCTTTGCAGGCTTCAGGCATTGCATCATTAGAACCAAAAAAAAAAACTTACAACAGACATTTTACAATGATATTGTGTGCTTAGGACCCAAAGCTTTAAGTGATTACCTTGATGGTAATAAGTGTCCATCTTGAATTTGAGGAGATTAGCTAAGAGTAAAGTGAAAATTCAAGTCAGGATCTACCAGTTACCATAACCCTGTTTAGCTCCCACTTTTCTTGGGATTAACATTTAGGGACCCCTCATTATTTATCGGATGGAGGGGTGGGGATGGGTGATAAAATGGGGGGACTTGAAATTTTAACCACTGCAACAAGGGGGGTCCTGAGGTAGATTATTTATTATTAAGGGGGGCCTTGAAATTTTAAAGAGGCAAATTCTTAAATAAAATGCAACAAGATATTTTACTGTACTAATAAGAGCTGCAGGGTACCCCAGATTTTATGGCTGGCAGCCTTTGGAATCCCTTTGATTCTTCTTAGAGCGTAGTCTTGCACAGTATTGTGGTGCAATCACAGGGTACATTTATGATTTGTAACTAGAATTTCCTTATTTGATTCCCCCAATTAGACACAAAATCACTTTAACAAAGTGTTAACCATCTGCTTTCTGTATCATGATTCAAGCAACTGACATTGCTACTCCTCAAGGGAAGGGAATCACTAATCATTTGCTCTACCTGGTGGAAAGACACTGTCAGGGAAGTTTCTTTTCTTTTTAAAACAAACAAGGTATTTTAAAAACACCATGGCAGTGACATGGCCTCAAGCCAGTGACATTTAGATCTGAAGTCCAATATGCTATTAAACCGCTACATCACTGCACCCTCACAAAAAAACGGTATCCGTGCATACAGTAAAACTGTTTAGTGTGTGTGTGTAGGTGTGTGTAAGTGGGGGGCGGGGGATTTAAATGCTCCCCTAATAGAATAGGGGGACCTGGAAAATCCAGTTTTGCTAAGGCGCCTCATGGCAAAAAAGGAAGATTTGTTAATTTCTTACCCATCCCCCCCCCCCTTCCACTGATAAATAATGAATGATCCCTTTCAGAAGAGACAACTTGATGGTCAATAACCTGCGTAGCTGGCAGTATTGTGTCGGCGCGATTAAAGTTTTGGCGGCGGAGCCGTGATCCAAAAAAGGGAGTGGGGACGAGGCGAGTTGTTGTTGTCCATCATATACACACGGAGTTTTGAGAAAAATAGTCTGCTTCATCTTACGTACGTAGTATAGTAGCCACTATACTTATACTATAATTATGATATACTATACTATATTTATTTTTTCTTCTCGGGCTTAGGCTCTCGTTTATCGCCGCTTGCGGCTTTGCCGCTCGCCACTCGTGTGCTTGGGTTTCGCGTGCAGTAAGTTTGCAAAGGAAAATAAGAGACTGCTCGCAGTCTAATAAGGGAGAGAACCTAAGTGCGAAGTTGAACCCTGTGTAGCGAGAGGATAAGAGTGCTACTCATTTGGTGATAAACGCCGGGAGGAAGGCATTCCAAAACCATCGAAATTTTTAGTAGGCAGCCGGCGGAAGGGGTATCTCGCCTGCCTTAGTTTCTATGCTTTCTGAATGCCACTGACTTTGACTTTGCTATTTTTGTGTACTCTCATTCCACCAGCTACTTAACTTTCAACTACACTCCCAGGATCTCTCCCAGTCCTTCTCACAGTTTGACAGCCACGGGAGCTTTTGTACTCTTTGCTAACAATCGCTCGCAATCCATCCACCCAGCTACGCATTCTAACGAGTTTGCCCAAAAGTCCAGCTAAGTTGACTGCTCACAAATTACAGTTACAGCTGCGCGCTCGCCTTGATTGGACATCAACAGGAACTGTCTCGACTTTGATTGCAGGTGCACTGTGAATTGTCCGAGATATATAACAACAAAGCATGTCATCATCGTTATCAATTCCCTGTACAGTGTCAACATAACGGACCAGTCTATCTAACGCATCCTCCATCTTGTCGAAGACCTCGAGATTTTCTACGTGTGTTTTTCTGCTTGAGTTTGAAGTTAATGCTGGTGTGAAACCGTTGTTTGGGGATGTAAAAAGGGCAGCAGCTTCTCTATTCAGTGTTCGTATGCCAAAGGCGTCCTTAAAACGTGCCATGATGTATTCTAGCAATTCAAAGTCATTCTTCATCTGGTCGTTCTGTTGCTTCACCACATTGAACGAGTCGATAATAATGACAATTAAAATGTTGAGTAACAAGAAGTTCGTTATAACCATGTAGAAGAGAAATATCATGACTCCTAGAAGCTTGTGTGCACTCATCATTTCATCAATATTGAACTTGCCGAGAAGCACACTCAACAGCTTTTGCATGGAGCCCAAAAGCGTGTTGAATGAGTCATGATCGGTGGAGAACAAAAAGTGGTAGAGTTGCGCAAACGCTATAAAGACAACTAAGAAGACAATTGAATACTGTAGGAGTTCCCCACCAGCGCGTCTCAATGTACGGGATAGGAGAAAGATCCGTCGGTTGAATCGAAACAACTTAATAAATTTCAGGCACGTGGCAAAGACGGTCATTCCAACCACGCCCTCGAACATGAGCTGCCAGGCTGAGATGTACTGAAAACTAATAAATTTGGTAGGGTTTTCGTGATAAAGGTTTAGAGTCCATTTCCTTAATCCAAGACAAATGAAGTAATAAGCTATTGCGATCCAGCACAGAATAAGAACAGTCAAGTCCATAAGGTTCCAAACCTCTGCAAAGTAAAATCGTCGGGTTTTGTAAATCTTCTTCGTTTCACGGTATGTGAAGTAAAGAACAAAAACGAAGAAGAAAAGCTCACAGGCGAGGATGAATAATTGGAAATCACCAACATAGCGGTAGAGCCGATACGAGAGAACCTCCGCGCTGGGAAATACGCCGCCCGTTGGAAGTCTCTCCATTAGAAATGTAGCTGCAGAGAAGAGATTGCTGTTCGGATTGAACAAAGTGAACTCTGCGAAAACGCTACGAGTGTAGTGGTCAAGCCACATTGATGATTTTGCCTCTTTCATTTGCCGCGCCGCTTTGTAGTATATGTGGGACAACTCTATCACATATCCACCTCCGGAGTATGTTTCTATTCCCATTGAGTAAGGGTAGCCGTTAAGGTCACTCGACGAACTGTAACGCCAGGGGTCTGGTGATGACGTCTGTTTAAGAAGCTCAGTGGTATTGATCAATGACTCCCAGCCCGCGGTGTAAGCTTGGTCGTCTTCTGACGTCATATGATAGTCGTCAGCGCATCGTGAAAACATGTCTCTTACTTGGGAAATCACAGAGCAAGAATCTGAAACAAACAAAGTGAATTGTATTGAACCTGGCTAGTACAAACTGTCAAAGAACAAATGAAGTCTGAGACTATGCAAGTGTTGAAAAATATTTTGCGAGTGAACGCAGAGAAAGAGTAAAATATTTTCAGTTGATGCACCAGACACCAACCTCGTTCCCAGGGCGCTTTTCCCTGGCTTTGGAGGTGGGGCTCCACCTCTAAAGCCAGACACCGAAGTGACAGACCGCTCCTTAGCAAATTTTCTCGGTAGGATTAGGAGGAATTAACAACGTCACAAAACATTTTTCACTAAGCACTCTTCAGAGCCAAGGTAACCCAAAGATCTTGTTACGTATTTATAGTGTGTCCTCCTTACCCTTCTTTACCCTGTGTTGTCGAAATCGAGCCACGCCCACTACCAGACCGCTCTCACCCTCTATGAACTTGGGCGCTTTTCCTGTGTAGTGGTAGGAGGGCAGATTGTACAGGGTGGGTAACAGAATGTTCTCAGTCCAGTTCCATACGTCTCTCTGGCGGCTTAACTGCGTAAGAAGAGGAAAGAGGCGCCAAATTGAGTAAAGTATGAATGACATGGCATTTAGCCTGTATTTGAAAGTTTGTTTTAGCTTGTAGTGAAGAGGTACAATGAGAGACCACACGGTTTCTTTAAGAGGCCCTGAATGGGAATATGATCGGGAAATAAGATTCAAAAGGCAATAACCGAAGAACTTCACCCAAAGATAATTCACCTCATGTAAGGGTCCCCGGCATCCGGTAAAATTTTGCTTGTGGAATCCGGAATCCTGGGCATTGCAATCCGGAATACAGCTCAAGAAATCCGGAATCCCACTAACGATTGGAATCTAGAATCCAATCGAATCCAAGTACCACTGGAAAAGACTGGAATCCAGTACGTGGAATCCAGACTCCAAAACTGTCTTGGATTTCAAGAAAGCACCTTTTCCTCGGTGTAAAAGCACTGTTTCTAATCTCAATGTGTATTTGGGATTTCCTGTGATCCTCAAAATAAGGTTCTTGTGAGTTTCAATAAAGAAGGTGTAAATTGGTAAAGTACCGCTTTATTTTACAATATCTTCTTTTTGGTCTTATCTAGAGCTCTGTTTTGGGGCATTTTTTCATCTGCCATCGACCCTCTCTCAATGGGGTTGTAAAGAGTACCCTTTGTCCAATTATATGTGGAGGGCTACCTGAGAAAATGTCCTCCTCTTGAATTCATCAGGCTTTTCAATGTAGCTTTGATCCAGTACAACCTTGGCAACTGCATAATTCTGATGAAAGGCGTCCTGATCACGGAAGCCATAAGCGATGAGAAGAACGAGTAAAGTGAATACAAGATAGGTCCCTAAATCAAGCAAGATAACCTGCATGGCGCGCTCTTTTGCAGCCCTGTCCCGGGCCCTCCGGAGAGTGTCCTCTGATGGCACTTTTGCGGGAGGGACAGCTGTATGCTCCTCTTCCAGTTTTTCCTGCAGCCATTGGTCATCCGATCTGTGAAATGATGACGTCGAAAACATGACTATGTTTGGCTTCTTGAAAATGTATGCGAAAAAGATCGCAAGGGCGACCACCTTGAGTGGCTGACTCACAAAAATGTCTTGAGTGACTGAAAAGAACATGGATAACAGCCACTGTGCAGATTTTGTTAGTCCAAACTGGATACCGTACAGAAGAGTAACAGACGCAGCCGTCAGAGATGTTATGGTCACCAACGCCCAACCAACATAAACAAACCACCAAGGTAGTCTCCGTCCATTTGAAAACTGTTTATCCTGCATAGTATTTGATCTCTCAGGGGCCTCTACGGGTGAACATTTCCCCGAGACGTTTTCCCGTAAAAGTAAGGATGTAACATCATTGGTTGAATCATTCATGGGGCCGGCTCCTAACGAGACGAAAAGGGGCTGAAAATGAATTGAGCGCATGGCAGACGTCTGGTTGAATTTCTGTTTTCCAGAAAGTGATTCTATAGATTCACTGGGAGACACAATATTCAATTTTCGGTAAACACCAGCTGGGCAGTAGTGACCATGTATAGAACTTTGCCCAGATTCAAATTTAACCAGACTTATCTCGGTGGCGGTGGACGATTTGTGTTCTCTTTGTTTGCGACAGTTTTTTTGCGGTGGTCGCGGACTACAGTGTCTGAAAACTTGTACGAGAATAAGATTAATGGGAAAAACAATCAGACTGCTGCAAATGCCAATGGAGACTTGCTCCCAAGAAAATTCTAACGTTCCTACTTTAACTGCTGTATAACGACCTTTGTCAGCTTCATACCACATGGCGTTAGCCATCATGGTGCACAAAAGAAGAGAGAAACAGCAAGACACGCGCTGCACCCTTGTAAAAGGAGACTGTGGAGGCCTGCAGACTACCGAGAACCAAAGATGGGAGTCCGTTAGGTCCTTGTATGCTTTTGTCACAAACATGCGTCGAAATTCTTTCATCTCCTCGTCGCTTGCTACTGGAAATATCCTGTCTATTAAGCCATCGCCTTCGTCAACAGCAAGCCAGTGTTCGCATAAGAAGTGCCAGACTCTATCGCTAGAAATCTCACGAATAGATATCTGTTTCACGTACCAAGATGGGTCACCTCCGAAGTTATCGTGCCACAATCGGATGTACGAGAGCTCGCCGAGAGTTTCCGAAGTTGTCACGAGAAAGGAATTGACGCTGCTCCGAGCAAGAGTCATACATTGGCTGTTTTTGAGGAGAAACGCGTGACTCTCACCGCGTTCTCCTGTCATTAGCATAGAAACATTAGCAGATGTTCCAGCATGTCTGCGCATACCAGTACTGATGATGACCTCATAAGCGTGCGTATCTTCTGGTCGGTTACTTGGACTCACGGTCGTTCCTATCTGAATAAGGAAAAAGAAAAATATATATTGCAAAATTCGCCTAGCCGCCAATCCTTCACTGAAAAAATAAGTGGTCAATTCTATGGATAATAAAATGCTAATGGAGTTATTTTTGTTCCAGGTATTGGAAAGACACTGGTGTAAACTTTAAGTTAAGCACCATTCAGTTTTCCAACCGAGATTTCGTACCGCCCATCTTTTTTGAGATCGTCTCTAATATTTAAGAAATAAAGTTATCTAGAGGTGACTGATTGTGCTGTTTTGTCAAGAAGACTGCACGCGTTAAGCGATCAGATTAAGTTTCTAACATAACGTTTTGCATTTACAGTTTGGGTTGTAATCTCTTTTTTTCAGTTGTAAATCGAAATGGTATTACTGCTGTATCTAATACAGATTCAAGCATGGTGTACCTCTGCTACAATTAAATCAACTATTTTATCTTTTGTACCATACGAGCAGTCCATTGTTTTCAAAGTGAACTGAAAAATGCTCAAATGGCCTCTCTTGCTAACACACTGGTTCCCAAGTTTCTGGTGACAATAATAACAGTTTCCCGTTCACTCCCTCAGTCAGTTTTCCCTATGGGTACTAAAATGGTTTGTCGATGTACACAATTCACAGAGCCGTAAAAACAAGTACTGCACTCTATGGGTGGTGGTGGTGGTCGGGGAAGGGGAAGAGGGGCATGACACACAGGAGCTGAAGAAAAATGCTAATGGAGGTTCGGGAGGCCCTAAACTCCTGCCCACCTCCCACCTCCCCCCCCTCCCCACCCCCATCGATTAGATATCCTGACGAATTACCTTTTGCACGTCTTTTCGATCCTGACGTCGAGCCCAGACAATGGCAATTACGTACAGGCCACATGTAGTACAGAGCACTGCCAGGACTAAGGCGAAATTTGACGGGTCTTTTATCTTGACAGCTATGATATCCAGGTGCAATTCATTGGGAGGCACAAACAAGCGACTGCCAAACCAGGTCAAGTGGTTACACTGACACTGAATGCGCTTTAATGTGGTCGATGGACCAACCTGGTCATGTAGAAATAATCATGAAACCGGTTCATTCAGGTACCTCATTACAAAATACAATATATGCGTGCTAAGATGTCATTTCTCTTGCAGATTTTTAAGTTTAGCCTGCGAATACAGTCGCTTCTCATCGCGCTAGGGAAGAGGTTTACTGCTCCCTGTTGATGGGAGATTCGCGAAACGTGCCCCAGCATCGGGGAGCGATCAACCTCGATCAACCTCGTCCCCAGGGCGATGAGAGGCGGCTGTATTTGCAGGCTAAGAAAATTTGAGGATCAGTTTGCTTAAAGGTTTCATGTATGCACAAGTGCTAATGGATCATGCTAATCCCTCCTAAAAACGAATTAACTTTCGTTCCCGTTTATTGAGGCTCACCAACATCTCTCCAAAATCTCGAGAAACTTTTAGGATCCATTGTAATTAGTCGATGGTACAAATCTAAATTCATTCAAAACTCATCATGGCAGGCTAAACAATATCAGACTTAGCGCCAAAAGCTGACGCCTAATGTCCCCCAACTTTGAGTCACTTGTCATGTTACTAGTATGTCTTTCTTACCTTGCAACCGTTTGTTGTCCATGCTTGCATGGATTCATTCCAGTAATAACAACCAACAGACCTCACTGATATTTTGAACTCTATTTTACTTGTCATCTCTGTCCCATTAGTTACGTTACCTGCATCCGATAATTTCACACCGAGATAAAATTCTCCTGAAGTATTCAAATAACTGCCAGATAAAAGTTTCTCTACAGTTGCGTTACATGAATGGATAGTCCACAACACATCAAAATTTTTGTTGCTTGGCGTTGCGTTTTTCTTTCCCATTACTGTCATCTCTTCTCCAGCATCCATCATCCCAGAGCATCGTATTTGTAAATAGAGGAAGAACTCTTTTGCAAGTGTAATTTTGAAGAACGTCATATTCTCATTGGGACGAACAATCCCTCTTATGTTATCCGCATTCACATCTTCTGATTCGTTCAGTGATAGAAATATTGAGACTGGTTCAGTAAGGTTCCGGATTTTTATATCCTTCCCAGAAATGTCCAAGAGCTCGAGCGTTGAGACCGGTGATGTCACTGGAATCACGTCGTTTGCTACAAACGGAGACTGGGACATAGTTACAACCTAGGATTAAGAGTAGGTTGGGTTACTTTTGAGATTCTTCAGATATTCCGAGGCTTGAGTGGGAGATAAAGAAGGGCAAGGGTATGTAATCCAAGCCTTGCCTAACCTGAGAAATGGGAAAACAGCCGATATTTCGTGACGCCGTCACTATTTTCCCCGCGAAATGACGTCTGAGAAACGAGCGCACAAATTCCATGCTGATGACGTATAACTGCCCAAGTCTGGCTAGTGCTTCTGGTGGGTCGAGTCGCGAGGGAAATTTGCTTCAACCAACCCGGCTCCGGGAAGTTAAACGCCATTAGCATGCAATTTCTGTGCTCGTTCCTTGGAGGTCATTTTGCGAAGGAAACCGTAGGTGACGTCGCGTAATGTCGGCTGTTTTCTCAGGCTAAGGCTTAGAGGCTTGGCCATATTTGTCCCCCTTTGGTTATGACAAGTCTTTTCTCACGTTCCTAAGTGTAAAGTCGACTTATATAAAAATACTAAATCGTCAACTGCTGTTTTTCGCGTGTATGTGCAAGGCTTCTCAATACTTGTTTCTCCTGTGGTGCGATGGGTAAAATTTTTCAGGTCGGTTGCCGAAAACTGCATCCGTGTCTGCGTCATAAAATAATGGTATTATCATGTTTAAAACTTACGGAATATATTCAAACCAACCTTTGTATTCACTGCGTCTAACCGATCAAGTTTATTTTTTGTCACTTCTGTTGGTAATCGAAAGGTAACCTTTCCTCCATCTAAGGCCGCGGCGCTAATGTTACTGGGGGACTGACTTGTAACTGTTAACTTCATAAGGCCTGATTTCACGTGAAGTGGAGGGTCTCCTTTTCGCTGATAATCCAAGAGTTTCTGAGCTGAATAGTTGATGCCTTCCAGGGATTTGTTGGTTGCTCTTTCACACTAAATATTAATAAAGATCAAGACACAAAGGTTGTTTGCGATTAACAAAAGTTTCCGGAAGGAAAAGTAAATGGAACACAGCTTTTCGTGTCATTCCAGTGTAAAATTTCCGGGAGCAACGGAACATCTGAAACGGTATTCTTGTATTTCTGGACGGAATATTCCCAACGAAATTCGCGTTCTTTTTGATGAAACTAGTAATATTAGTTAAAGGCTGAAACTGGTGATACGAGTTTCAGACTTTCGCAGCCGTTTTTTGGTAAAAGGGACTGATTTGTGCAAATGATAAAAACGATTCCGCTATGCCATGAATTCACTAGTTTGCACATGTAAATGGTAAACAAGCAGAGCGTCCATCTCTCCAATCTGACCAATGTAGGTAACATTTACATGAGAAACCTAAGATCGCGTTTGGAAAATCAACTGCGTCCGTGTTGGCAGTGGTGTGCAAACGGATGCGACAATTCCCATCAATGTTGGGACCTGCAGTGAATCGTAGGGAGGGTACAACCCATAAGACTTTGTAGACCATGTCTAATTCGTGTGCGTGGCCCCAACAATGTTGGAAGAGCTGTGCAAACGGATCCACCGTTGTTACGCTACGCTTTGGCGATCACGGAACAAAAGAAATGTTGGGAGCTTTTGGCTCAAAAGTTTGACCGGTTTCACACTTTGTGCAGCAACCCCCAACGACACGGAACAACATGCAACAAGGTGTGCAAACATACGCAACATGCCACATCCAAGAATGCTGGGAGTTTTTGGCAACAATTTTGCGTCCGTTTGCACGGGGTTTTAGTGAATTACAAGGAAAATGTCCCAAGAAATAATTGTTGCATTAAGGTTGCCATTAAAAATGTAGTATATTTGTGGCAACATCCAGGATTTTGTTAGCGCGCGAGCTTGTGCTTCATGTCGTCTAGAGAGCGGGATCGCTTGTGTGTACGTATGATCTTGTATTAGCAACGACTTTTTAGAATTGCTAGTGTATCAGACCATACTGGCCTCCTAGAAATGCTCCAAATGGTCACCTTTTCCTGATAATCTTTGTTTCTCGCCTCGTTACTAT
Organism: Porites evermanni; assembly: GCA_942486025.1. Taxonomy (NCBI): domain Eukaryota; kingdom Metazoa; phylum Cnidaria; class Anthozoa; order Scleractinia; family Poritidae; genus Porites; species Porites evermanni. The sequence continues at coordinate 60,067 of CALNXI010001933.1, forward strand.
CATCGATCCAGTCCTTGATTTCACTTGAACCTTGTTCGCGTTTAATTTCACTGCTTGTAGCTACTGCAGCATCCAGTACAAAGTTGAGCCCAGTCAGAATGTTCTTAGTGATGTTGTCTGCCCGCACGCTTTTAAACGTTGTAGCCAGAGCTTTTGCCATGTTTGTGAGAGCGTTTGCTCCGTCTACCTGTGGACAAAATAAATCATATGAAATGAACACTCTTCGATAAGAAATGTTATCTCGTATTCGTCCTCCGCACC
>CALNXI010001933.1:60999-94467 GCA_942486025.1 Porites evermanni
GGGGGGGGGGGGCAGTGATCGAAGGACAAAATCGTTCTCGCATGAACTGCGTATATGCATATCGATGTAGGGCCGACACGCATGCCTAAGGTATTATGGATACATATGTGTTATTGACCAAACGTGAGGTAAAGATGGCTAGATATTGCCCAAGTTCTTATCTGAGTTATCATTCAAAAAAGAACAAGGTCAATATCCAGCCATCTTGACCCAACAGGCTTGGTCAGTAAGGGATTGATTATATGGCCAAAAGTGAGAACTTTTTCTTGCGCGATTAACGCGAGAAATACCGAGCGCGCAAGATGGGTCCATCTTGCCTGCTCGAGTAACCAATCACGTAGGATTCGCTTCATCTTGCCCATTACGGATTCAGCCATATAATAAAAAAAAAAAGGGCGTCAGTAAAGTCCTTTCTTTAAGGTGAGATTAGGTATTCAAATGCGCAGAACCCAATCAAAGGATAAATTTATATGATTGTGTTCAATGGGCTGTGCATAATTTTGTGATGGGCTACGATGCTACAGAGATATGGCCCACGAGACTCTCTCGTGCAAAATTAAGACCCATGAGCCCTCGAAGGTTGCAAGTTACTTACCATCGAGTCGGGTGAGAGTTCCTTGGATACACTGATGGCCGGTAAAAGTCCTCCTAAAGCTTGCCTAATACCGTGAGGGCTGCTAGAACTTATGCCAGATAGCCCCTGGATTACTCTGCTTCGGACCTACAATGCAACGTAAGCAGTATGAGACGCATGTTTAGGGAGCAGAAGGAAGAAACAAATGAATGTTTGGAGGAAACGGAAGAGGAGGACATTGGTGAGTGAGTAATTAGAAAATTCTCGTGGGGATAGTAATAACGGAGTAAGTTTTTCTTTGTATTCTTTTATATTTCACTACTGAGAATCAATGAACCGGAACCATGAACAATTAATGCGGCAAAATAAAACTTGCATAGTAAGATATTTTAAAATTCAGCGATATTTAGTGGCATACGCTATGAAGTTATCGACGTTAAAAGTATATTCATGCCTTCGTTCATAAGATTCCTACCTAAAAGAGGGGCCAAAATTTGCACCCTATACTACTAACATAACAGAATATGCAACAGACAAATGAATTAAGAATTCATCATTCGCTCTAGGAGTGGAGGGGAAAAAGATGAAATAAAAAAATGCTCATCCGAAGGTATGGGTATGGTGTCTTCATGGTTTCAAAAAGACGCTATGGAATAATTCGTTTATTCATATAGTTACGATCATGTAGAGTGAGTTCCCATTAGCTACGTGACCTTTCTAGGTCAGAATGACGTCGTGTAAACTTTGGTCAATAGAGAAGAGTCATTACGTCAAGTTGCCTTGGCAGAAAAATTTTCGAAACTCAACAAACAGTGGTCCTGCAAATATGGCAGAAAAAAAGAAAAAATTCGACCTGTATGACTTTCCTCTGAAAGATTGCATTCAGGAAGAAAACGGTTGCCCATACTTTTCTTCCTTGCCGTCTCTGTCAAGAACGTTTGTTGAGATCCAGGAATTTTGCTACCATGGTAACGTGACGTCACAATTCTCCTCTATATAGTACAAACCTCCACACGATTTTCGGTATCCAGGGAATCAGTGGCATGAATAGACTCTCGATTTAGCATAGTTACAACTGTCGACATTAATTGGGTTGCTTGACGAAATTCTCTCGCGGCTAGAAGTTTTCCTAGCTTGGAATGAGGACCGCTGACTATTTTTCTCAAATTGGAACTAACAGACCCTGCATCAGAGTTAAAACTTCTGACCTGCAACAAAGCAGTGAAAATAACAAATTACAAATATTATCAGAGATACTCCCTTTGTTCAGCTGTCGTCATTAAGGTAATTTCCTTGGAAAGGACGTACTACCCAGATTTTCTTGGAGCTTGGCACATTTGATAGCCATGTATAGGACACTGAGAAACTAAATTAAAAAGAAGGGCTCACCATTATTCGCAGTGATTTCTACTGAGTTGTGCAATAAATGTTCGAAACTTGAGCAATTGCCAGAAATTGTTACTGTGTATCAAAAACTAGGAATATTACTGAAACCTAGAGCCTATTTGTTTGTAATCGTGATTGTACTCAGATCAAAAACTTCGTAATGCCTGAACCGGGCCTTTAACAGTTTTCTGATCTGACAATATGTGAATGACATAAGACACAAATTGTGATGTCGAAATTGTGCTGTGTAGACACCTGAGACTACAGAACAAGGCGATACAATCTAATTACCTTAGTTTGAAGGGAAAATACCGCATACGATCCTAAAACATCCGTTATTTTCACGAATAACTCCAAGTTGAAGTTGTGTTTCTCAAATCCAGGTGGAAGAAACAAGTCATTTGTGAAGGGTATCCAACCATAGAAGAGCAGCATGGATCCGTATGTGGGATGCTTAAAGAAATATTCGTACCATAGAGGGCTGTCTTCGTCTGTCCATCCTTGGCAGCTAATTCGGAACTGCGTTTCAATTGCGACACCTTCCGAAGGTGATACGCTGCACGATCCACCGCTCGGAGGCGCGTCGGTTGTTAACGAGTACTGGGCCGAAAATCCACTGTTCAGATTGTTGAAAAAGATCGTGTACGTTTGGTTTGGAATCAAGTCGCTTGGATCCAACTTAAACTGCTTTGAATACGAAATGCTGATTACTTCTGAGTCCACGGACCGTCTGGAGATTCCGTTCGATGATGGTCGAGGTCCATGCAGTTCCCATTTGCATGTTTCCTGGGTTTTGTTGTCATAACAACCTTCACTGGTAAGAACCAATTCTTCAGAAGTCCTCAACTTGTAGGCGCAATTTTCCTTGCACCTGTGTTAGAGGAAGGTTATTAAAAGAGTTTCTTTTTTCATTTGATATTCTTTTCAGTTTAACTAAAGGCCTAAATAATAGTTTTAAAACGTTTATTAATGCAGGGATGGTGGGAGCCGGGGGAAGCTGGGAGCCCACTTCTACCGAAACTAATGAGACTTACTAAGAGGGGAGTCTCCTCAGCCTTCCCCCGCCCGCTTCACTTCAGGTCACTAGTCAGCCCACCAACCGGAAAAATGTTCCCCCGTCCCTGTAATGGCACTAACCTGACACAAAGAGGTGGAAAGCTTCTAGCCAGAAACTTAATAGTCTGCATTGTCGTAGCTCGTCTTGATCCTTTTGTTACTGATAAAACGAAGTGATAAGTTTTATTGACATCAAGTCTATTTGGAGTAAAAATCAACACGGGCTGCTTGTTATCAGTTGATCTTTTAAGACAAGAAATGTTTCCACTTGAATAACAAGACCATTCAAAGATGAGAGATGATTCAGCTTTGCTGTCGTCGTTTTCGTTTGGATCATGTGATGCAGACCCGTTGAGAACAACTTCTTTATCCCAAGACATTACTCTCTCGCTCCCACAGTCTATACTGGCCAGCAGCTTTGGTAAACGCACCCGCAGAAATCCAGTTGCAGTTTTTGATATCCCAAGAGGCATTGCTGTGACCATAAGAGTAAATTTATACAGACCTCCTCTCAGGGATTTTTCGGGGAGAAACAGAACATCGGAGGAAAGAGATTGGTTGTGGAATGGAACAGAAGTAGTAGTGGAGTCATTTAGCAGTTGCTGGACCTTCCATTCATACTTAATTTCTTCAACACCACTACAGTTTATTTGAAGCGAGGAATAAATTGAGTACTTGTTCTCTTGTGGTATTTCAGGACAATCACTGCTGTTCTCTCCAACTGCGAGCATGCGCAGCTCGTTTACGACGCAAGGAGTGTTCATGATGTTAAAGGTCCTAGAAGGCACAAAGGTATTGGGACTGACCATACTTTTGGCTGATATGGACAAGGTGTATGTACCGGGCTGGCCGTACTGATGCCTCACTCTTATTACTCTGGGTAAAGACGACAAAAATCCTTCTTGTACAGCTAAAAGACATTGAAATGCACTTTATTTGAGTATCAATGTATTTAGCACGAAAGTACCAATCAAGACACTATTTTTTACGTGTCCTACTTGAGACCAGACCCTTCATTTTACGTGGTCATCCGAGCCACGCGAACATCTAGCCGCTTGCAGGGCAAAGGAAGTGCCTTCATTTCTCAGTATTTTTAATACCCTGAGTACTGGTCCGGAAACGAGAATCGAGCCCGTGACGTCTCTCTCTGCAGTCAAGCGCTCTGCTGACTGAGCCAAAATTGAGATGTTATTAAGATCGACGACACCTCCAACACAAATGTCAGCTTTGATACGCAGAAGCTACATGGATGGCAAAAGGCCTAAATGATTGCGTAAATTGTCATTTGATTACATTTAGCAAACAAAAAATTGAGCCTGATTCAACAGAATGATTAGTTTGTTTTTTGGTCCACACCGTGCCACAAGAAGAGAACGCGAAACGAAACGCGCGAGAATAGAAAATGGCAAAGCGAGACTGGAAGAGCAAAAAAAGAGAGATTTATATTTTCTACCCTGGTTATTACCATTGCTTGTTGTGTCTCGCGGCTTCTCCGCTCGCATCTCTCTTTGGCATGTTTTCTTACTGACTTACTGAAAAAGATGCTCAAACGGTCTGAGCCATCAAAAGGAAAATAAATTTTAAAATTTGTCTCAAAATTTAGTGAGGCGACTGCAGCTTTAACAGGCATTTGTTTGTCATTCTTTACTTACCAGAATTGTCGCCATAATCCACCGAATAAGTCACATTTGTCCCTTGTAAAATTTCGAACTCCAGGATTAATGTCTTTTCCGAGCCAACAGCTATGTTTCTGATCTGTAAGCCTTTGATAGGATGCTGAACGGTCACGTGACAGCACAGTACCACACGATCAATTCCAGAAGAAATGTTCACGCAAACAAAATATTGACCCGGTGTAATAAACCTGTGCGTCATGACTGCACCTCCTTCCTCCGTCGACGATTGATCGTCCCAATTCCATGAAAAACCCAACGAGTGTTCCATCTTCACGTTGCTAACAGAAAAATTGATCGCTTGTCCAACAAGTCCGCTGGAGGCATGATGAAGTTTCACATTTTGCAAGGATGGGATGGACAATGAAGTGCTAGCTGTTGTAGCGGGGAACGGATACCTGGACAAACTTGTTTGGCTCGTAGAACTGATCTGACTGGTGAATCTGGGTGACTGGGTTGGTGTTACGACAAGTGAATTTTGAAATGCGTTCGAAGGCGTAATAGAAGTGAGTGGCTGAGATGTTCCCACGGATGATGCATAAGAGGAGGGTGAATAAACGACAAATGAAATCGCTTTTGAATTTGACGACACATTATTGCGAATATTAACAGTAATGTTTGCACCACCTACGCTTCTAAACTGATGGTTTATTGTTCGACCGCTGTAATTATAGACACGAGTGTCTCCTTCAGCAACAGTCCAACCGTATTTTGGCGAGTCCCCGCGAGACATTTGAGCCTCAAAACGGCATCTGGTACCTATCTCTATGCTTGAGTTGCATGAAGAAATAACGTCGATTCCTGTAATAGAATAGATTGCATTTATCTGGTGAAACGTGTTTAACTCCGGATGATTTTTTGCCGTACACTCTACATTGTGTGTTTTGTTCATCCTGAAGCGTTCGTATAAAACCACATAGCCTACACTCGTGTTTTTGACTGAATGTACTTCTAAGGTCAAATTCGGGGTTGCCAATATGTCAGTTCCCCTCTTTCCCGTCAAACCGTGCTTTGCAAAAAACGAGGCAGGCGACGATCCAAACCAGTTTATTTGGCAGGTAATTTTAACCAGTGCTTCAGTTGAAACAATTTGTGGAGCTTCGATAGTTAGTGGATTTTCGACAACCTTGACTGTAACATTGACAGACTTTGTAGAATGTAGTTGTGGAACTTTATTGTAGCAATACAGTGTGAAGCTTCTGTTTCCAACTGGAGTTAGTCTACGAGAGATTGCCTTCCCAATCTTCTCTTCAATATAGTCTCTAGGAGGACTAAAATACCATGAGCATCCTACGTTGGTACCAGTTTCCACGCTTGAGTTGTAGCACGTGAGCGCGTTGTCAAAAGCAAACGAGCTGTAGCACATCTCAACCTTAAGTCCTCCGATAATCTCACGCACGAATATGCGAAGGATTCTTATTTCGTTCGAGACAAGGTTAAACGCTCTCAGGGTAACAGGAAAGTAGCCAACATGTGAAAAATGAAACTGGAAGTGGCAAAATGCACCCTCCGTTGTGTTATCTTCCGCTAAATGACGAGATTGCTGTTCCAAGAAACTTGCATTAGGAATGTTCCATTTGCAAGTAACATTTGTGCCTGACAAAACATTCGCTGTCATATTTCTGGTTGTGTTCACTACAACGAACTTTGAGTGGTTGATTAGTATTTTGGTCATTGCGGTCTGCACTACAATGGTGGATTGAAACGCGATTGCTTTGGTGTTGTTTCCCATGGGAATAGCGCTCACAAATGTCACCAATAGAGGATATATGCCAACCGCTGAGAAGAAGGAAATAGTAAGTTTGGCGTGAACTCTGACCGAGCCACGCAACTTCATTCTAAAAGAGATGTTAAGATGCACCATACTTTCAAGATGTGCACCTACGCCAGAAGCATTGTGAACTGGTAAATAGTATGCTCCTGAAGTCTGTTCAGCGGTAGTTCTTTGAAGCGCAGCACCGGATGTGTTTCGCCTAAATCCCGCAACGTCCCCTGCTCGGGCAATAAATCTTTCTTCTTCCGGTACCACTATTAAGTTATACCCCACGGTAAGGTTGACATCCATTGAGTAAACTTTGATATAGTTTCCGGTTTTGTGTGCGCATGAGCTGATAGGTACCGGCCGCTGGCAGTACTTAACGTGGATGCATACCTGACCACAGAGACCAGTGGATGGAGCGCAGGTAGGTTGCGGGTGACAGCTCAATGTGCAGTTTGTTGTGTTCCAATCCGCCCGGTAAACCTACAAACGAAGATAAAAAAGACCTTCGTTCGTTCATCGTTAACTTCTGTTACAGTTTTCGAATGATCTAAATAGAAAAAAAAGATAGCTATTGACAGATCAGTTCTTATTGCTGTAGATTGAAGATTATTTCTGTGGTAGGAATAAATTTCATCTTCCATACGCCACCCTTTAATTATTTAAGTAAAATAAGGCTTTTTTAGGTGTCTGATGTTTGTCAGGATCAGCCGGGGTTTTGGACAATAAGGTACAGGACCTTTTTCTTAGAATTAGGAATACGGTATCTTTTTGAAAACAAGTGAATTCGGGCATAATAAGGTATATTACGTTTCCTTTAGGCTAGGATACATTGAAAAAAATATAGGAGCACGTTGGTATATTGGCTAAATTATTTGTGTACAATGGCATTCTCGTCCCCAGTGCAACTTGGCCTAATTTGTAATTAACGTTTGACGGTGACCAAAAGAAACGCCGTGCTCTGGAGACGCGAAAGGTACAATGGTGTATTGCTACCCCTCCCGGCTGACCCTGGTTTGTAGAGCGCACCAGAAAGCCCCTGAATAAAGGACGAAATCGATGCCTTACATGTAGCTCAATGGGGCCAGGATACTCGGCGTGTAATTCCCATGCTTCGAGTGAAGTTTCTGTTGAGAACTCCAGCGGTGGCAGAATAAATGTTCCAGGCAAAGTACCGTTAAAATCGGTTTTGTTCGTAACGGGACGTCCCTCCTCAGTTTCCAAAGTAATTCTTGGCACATCTATACAGATTAAGAAATTTGGGATTATTTGTTTCCTTTATTTTTACTTTAATTTAATCTAGGGCTCACGTTTTGTCCTAATCGTAAGGTGGCTAAAACAAAAGAAGTTTTGTCAGGCTTTCTAGTGACGAATGGTGACGAAAATGTTCAGGATAGCGTTCCTTCTGCCATCCCACCAGACGTTTCGAATTGAGTAAGGCGCACGTCACTGCCAACTATTTTACATGGCCGGGGCTCATATTCTCCTTTTAGCGGCTTCAAGCAACTATACTGGGGAGTATATCACTATCCCCCAGACGGCCGATCGCCAGCTACAATTAATAAATTCGATTTGGTGGTGGAAGAAACTATAAGACCCTGACCGTAGGATCAAGGCCTAAGCCTCGGCCTCTGAGCTGAAGTCATACACGTTACCAAGAGAGAATGTTGAGAAGGAGGGGCCACACCTAGTCTAGCATCTGGGACATAAGAATTTCTCTCAGGTTATTTTTAGGGGAGGAGGTCTGCCTCCCGTGATTTGTTGGTTAAGCAATGACTGTCCCATTATCATCTCTAGGTGTTAGCCATGACATGGGATACCACTCTGTCGCAAGACAGGGGGCGGATAGTAATATTCCTGGTCTCTTCGTAATGCATACAAGAACTGGTCTATGCTGACAACGTTTTAGACTCCTTTTAAGAGATAGATTAGTATCCTTTCCAGTAACTATAGCGTTCCAATTAAAGTGAAACTAGCGTATGCGTGGAGATTCAGTTCAGAGTAACAAATAAATGGTAAAGCGTCAACATACCTGAAATAGTTATGTTTTGGCTTGTATTGCCTTTCAATGTTACCAGTGCTAAGACGTCACTACCACGGAAGCTATCCAGAGTACACTTGATTCTTCTCCAAGGTGTTACAGCGTCGGGACATTCCATACCAGTTAGCTGAAGACGGGATATTACTCGGATCATTCGGGTTAAATTAAAGATCGTCCAGTTATGTCGGGACGCAGTTAAAGTGAGGTTGAAAACACCGGTTGTGGCATACCGATGAGTAAACATAAGGCCACGCAACTTGGAACTGTTAGCTGTTCCATCACCAAAATCCACTGAATATAGGATGGGACCTGGCGGTGTCACGCTCAATGGTGTAGAAGGCGTGATGGAAGATACACTGGAGAATAGTGATGGCGTCATCATTGAAGAAAACCGTTTAGATTTCTCTGAATATTTGATAGGATCTGACAAATTTAACGTTGTGACGCTTGATGGTATGGAAAGTGTGACAGAAGATATTTCAGAGAATAGTGATGGCGTTATCTTTGAAGAAAACCGTGTAGATTTCTCTGAATATTGGATGGCATCTGACAAATGAAACGTCGTGACGCTTGTTGGTATGGAATGCGTGACAGAAGATAAACTAGAGAATAGTGATGGCGTTATCTTTGAAGAAAACCGTGTAAATTTCTCTGAATATTGGATGTTATCTGACAAATTTAACGTCGTGACGCTTGATGGTATGGAAAGTGTGACGGAAGGTATACCAGAGAATAGTGACGGCGTTATCTTTGAAGAAAACCATGTAAATTTCTCGGAATATTGGATGGGATCTGACAAATTTAACGCCGTAACGCTTGATGGTATGGAAGGTGTGACGGAAGATATACTAGAGAACAGCGATGGCGTTATCTTTGAAGAAAACCGTGTAAATTTCTCTGAATATTGGATAGGATCTGACAAATTTAACGTCGTGACGCTTGATGGTATGGAAACTGTGACGGATGATATACTAGAGAATAGCGATGGCGTTATCTTTGAAGAAAACCGTGTAAATTTCTCTGAATATTGGATAGGATCTGACAAATTTAACGTCGTGACGCTTGATGATATGGAAACTGTGACGGATGATATACTAGAGAACAGCGATGGCGTTATCTTTGAAGAAAACCGTGTAAATTTCTCTGAATATTGGATAGGATCTGACAAATTTAACTTCGTGACGCTTGATGGTATGGAAAGCGTGACGGAAGATGTACTCGAGGATAGTAATGTTGTTATCTTTGAAGGAAACTGTTCAAATATCAGTTCTTGATACAGTTCTACAAGCTCTACCATAAAACAACTGGTGTTGTACATCTGGAAAATTTTTCCTTCTTCAGATGAGTTGCAAGAATCATTTTTAATCAGGAGAGTTACGCTGTCATCTGCGCAATGGCAGTTTGTATCGTTTAACACTGCAGCCAGCGGAAACTTCTCATATCCGCAGGCTTCAATACACCAATACAGAGACAATCCATTTTGGCCTGGCTGGTAGAAACTTGATTTGTTCTTTTGTTCTTCGTAACAACCCAAATGCAATTCATCTAAAAGGAAAAAACACATCCATCTTCATTTGAATAGTGTTTTTGTAACCCTAACAAACCAGATCAAATCACGGTGATATGGCGTAAATCCTGCGCGTGAATCAATAACGAATAATGGAAACAATAAAATCAGTAGCATGATTCAAATAGATAACTAGCTGTCGTTTCAAACTCTTATGAGTTGGGGTTGATTTGCTTAATCCACGTGCATCTAAGTATAATTTTTTACTTTGCCATTTCAAAACTTTGTTTCCAATCGGACAAAAACATTAACAATACCAATACACAATAAAACGGGAAGTGACATACAAGATTTAAGCAAGTGGTCTTGCATACCCAACTACACAAGCTACACAAGTCTGATCTTCCTGACTCCTGAGGCTGAATTCAAAGCCCTCCCCTGAATTTTCAGTTTGCATAGTTTTCTGGGGTATAAAGGTCCTTACATGTGACTTAATCTGCGAAGTTAATTGGGCAATATGCCTTCTTGAATATAAATGGATTTTGTGAAATAATGATAAATAGAACATTACATGGCCACATGGGGAAATGAAATTTCTCTTCGGTTGAAAAATATTATGTTCGTGCAGCCATGTATTATTCTCTATTTAATTCTTTAAAGACTCTTTTTAAAAGCCATTTTTTTAGATGGGCGTTTTCATGTTACTTTTAGCGTTAACATATTGTAATTCGGTTATTCGTGAGAATATGCCAAATAAACCATAAATACTAACTCACTCAATATTTTGTGGAGTTTTTATATTTTAAATTGAAAGAAGGAGAATTCTGATACCAGAGAGTTCAGAAGAAATTCCGAGCTCCAGGTGAGAATCGAACCCACGACCTCGGATGCTCTAACCACTCAGCCACTGGAGACTCTATGGCGAGCAGGGTCGGAATTTCATTATAACCACACCAGTCATACAAGACTGTATCGGGGACTTGCTCGAAATCGGCCGTTCACCAGCGTACAAGACCAAGACTGTACAATATAATTTGAAAGAAGAATAATTCTGATTCGAAGAAAGCTCAGAAAAAACTCCGAACTTCGGATGAGAATCGAACTCGTGACCCTCTGAGTTCAATTTTATACTAGTCATATTTTACTTTTGCATTTCATAGTTCGTTTTCTATTTCTTTTAGTTAAGTTTTTAATGTAGAAAACATTAGGTCATATCCACAGTATATTTTTGCCCAATATATAAAGTAAAATTATTTAAAACAATCATTAAAATTATTATTAACTGAAGTCATTTCATAGCGTTACCGCTGCACGTCATAGGTGTTGTGAGTGACTGTTGCAAAATTCAGTTCGTATTGATCACTCGATAGTTACATACCGGCTGATTCTGGGGGTAAATAAATTGTCTTGGTTGAAGAGAATGCCAACGTCTAAAGCAAAGAAAAAGAAAAAGATCGCTATCAAAAATAAATAATGATGATAAAATAAAAATACTGAGGCAAGGTGATATTTCACGCAGACATTTCATCGCGAAGAAAGAAAAAAAAAAAAAACAAGATGGAAGTGACAAAAAGAACGATCATGAAGGCGGTCTTTATAAAGATAAAAATCGGAAAATCCGGAGGCAGTCTTACAAAATGCTTTCAGAAGACAGATGGCCATCAAATGCCTGTCAAAGCTTTACAGATCGCTGTACAAGCTTCTCCAATCAGTGTTTCTTTAAAACTTACGAAATCTTAATATAACAATTATCTGGTTGGTATAATGAGATCATAAAGTGGAACAGAAAAAAAACCCTTGCAAATCACTAGAGCTTAATATAAAATATCTATATTAGTTCGTATCTTAGCTTAATCTTCAATGTAAACAATATTACACTGTACGAACAAAGTTCAGAAAGTTACGTGCTTGTGAAAACAATGGCTGTTTTCGTTTCCTAACCATTTATCTATCTGTTTCAAAAGCCAAATTATCTGACTAAAATTGGATCATTTTTCATCTATTCTAGCTTCCTGGACAAACAAAAAAGCAGTAAATATGATCGATAACTATCCTTATTCATTAGAAATTAATTGACACCTTGCAAAAACTGAACACCTTTCTGACACAATGTTACAAAGCTGAAAATCAAAGGGAATCCTTTTGACAGACCTAAAGAAAGTTAAGGTTTTGATTACCTTGATGCAAAACTATAGTACAACATCCCCTGGCCTGAACTGGCGTATTGCATTTGGAAAAGCTGGCTCGATCACATATTATTGCAATCCTCACGACCGTTTAAATTTCTCGGATACTCTATAGAGCCTTAAATCAAAAAACCTAAAAATCGATTTGCATTTTATGGCCAGATTGGTTGTTTTCTGCTCAAAAGTAGATTCTTAGAAAAATTGTTACTTTTCTTAAATTACAAATTTCATTTTGCTAAAACATTGAGAATCACTCACTGATAACTAGACAAAGCTCCATGCGAAAATAATCTCGAAAAGATTTCATTTGAATGGTCGCGTCTGAGAATTTAGCCAGTTATAGACTGAACAGTTAAAGTTATGTTTCCATAGTTTTACAACTGAAATAAAGTGTGTTTACAGGAGTATAAGCAGGTTGCATCCTACGACATCTCCTCACTTGTCAGATTAAACTTGCACGTTCACAGGATCTAGGGCTCCTTATTCGACTCTACCTTCGCCCAGTCTTCATCGTACGGCATAACAATACACACAGTAGCAAACATCTCAGTTTTACCCATTTTATGATTTTTCTTTGATGAAAGGATACACTTAAACCTTACCAAAATAACAAATTCCCTTTTTGCGGAAATTTAGCATAGAGAAGTTATAGACTCTTGAGCAAGGAACGGCACAGTAAAAAGCTAATCTTTTTAAGTATCAAAATAGCCTTCAATAAACTGACTTGATGAGATTAACTTCGAAATTTGCTTTTAGTTTTTGATTCTGATTCGCTGTCAGCCAGCACAAAATCTCAGGTTGAGAAACTGAATGTGTAGTGTCTTATGCAAAGCGCTGATAATCGTATTTCGCAATTCTTCACCTGACAAATCATCCTTAAGTTTATAAAATTTTCGACTAAATACCAAAAACAATTAGGCTTTATTCATAAAAAAAAAAGCAGTGGAGAATTGTTACTGAAAATTTTTCCCTCGTAGCATATGACTATGTAACCTTTTGTCATAGGCACGATTTTGGACAAAGCACACAGAAATAGAGACGGGCAGTTTCTATTGAATTTGATTTACAAAGTCAAGTCACAATACATGAAAAAAACGTTTGATGAACTGAACTGAAAAGACGATAGATTCAATTTGTGATCATTTGAAATATTCCAATTAACGACTGCTGATTTAGTAAGAAATTTGCAAATATTGTGGTTTCAAAAAGCAACCATATCGCATCAACATATAAAATAACAGTTTTGATATAAAATCTAAAAAAACTGAAATTTAAGTCATATCTTATCATCATGAAAATAGTTTTTTGCAGTTTCCACAATAAAAACTCGAATAACTGGGTTTTGGAAAACTCGGGACTATCTAGTAGATACATTTCAAGAGAAATGAAAAGTAGTCGAAATGCAAAGGATAAAAAGTGTTCAATTCAAATACAGCTTACCTCAAGCAAAACTTGACACACTGTCAATAAGTGAATCAAGTAAAACTTCATGTTGTCCTCTGTTCCGTCTTCTGATGAAAACGATGTTATCTGGCAAATGCAAAGTGAAACGCTGAGTTAAGTTACCAAGCGAGAAAGATCACATAACGCGGCAATCTGCGCTAACTGAGCAAACCGCAGTTTTGTCGCCACTCAATTATCTGCAATTGTAAAAGGGAGAAACGAATTGACGACTTATTACTTGATAAATGAAATTACAAAACATCATGGACGGAAATTCATTGATCAAGACAAAATTTAATACGCGAATATGTCAAAGGGGAAATCTACTCAGTAAATCTTGTCGCCAGCGGACCAATGGAATTAAAGCGTCAATGGGATTGAAATGTGGCTTTAATTAGCAATTTATGACTTAGAAATATTAAACGAAAGGGGTGAAATTGGTTTATCGGAATAAATAGGGTTCTTTTTGTAACCAGGGTTGTTTTTACTTTTTAACTTGTATATTTTCCCCACCGGTTGTATTTTGTAACTTAATTGGCTGAGAAAAAAGTAATTGTGTCATATTATTTCGCTTGATAGAGGAAATCAAACAAAATCACGTTAACATGAAATATTTAAATCTGCTTTGAACTCGATTCTGTAGAGTCCTAAGTTTTAGAGTTTTTTATTTAAACAATTCATGAAAAGCTTAAAAGATAGTGGGATAAAAATGTTCATACTTGACGATGTCTTTCGACACGAAGGATAATTTTCTTTAAGCAAAGCTTTCGTGTGTGTCTTTTTTTTTTTTCTAGGGGAGAGAAAGACATGACACGAAATTGGCCTGTTCAACATTTCAGCAGGGCGTCGTCTCAGTAAACCTTATTTCGTTTTCTTTTATCGTTGAATTTAACTCTACATTAAGTTGAAAAACTTGTTTTAGGTTTCGCATGTCTTTGCTTACGGCAAAATCAACCCAAAACCAATTAATCCTTTGGAGCCGACGGTCTCGCTCTAATTGAAATTCTCTTAACCTATTGTATAAAGCTAGGAAACTGCGCAAACAACTTTATTTCGGGGTATAAACAAACTGACAATTCTCTGTTTAGGGGATATAAGTAGGTGTTTATCTGTAAGCAACACTTTCGTAGATAGCCATCGAAAACAGCCGACATTTCGTGATGTCACCACTGCAACCTCGTCCCCAGGGCGCTTTTCCCGCCCACCTCCAAAGCCAGGGAAAAGCGCCCTGGGGACGAGGTTGGCCACCACTGGTTTCCCCGCAAAATGACGTCTGAGAAACGAGCGCAGAAATTCCATGCATGATGACGTGTCACTACCCAGATCTGGGTAATGCTTTTGATTGGTCCTGCTGTGAGGGAAATTTGCTTCAACCACTCAGAAGCACCACCCGAGTTCTGGGTTATGGGCTCCTGGTTGTTGGTAGACACTTCATCAGTATGGAATCTCTAAACTCGAGTTCCTCACTAAAGGCGTCATTTCACAGGGAAACCAGTAGTGGCGATGCAAAATGTCAGCTGTTTTCTAGGGTTATTTCTTAGAATTTATTACAAAGGAGTTCTAGGTACCACCAGCTACGCAAATAAAACAGGCTAACCACCACTCCTAGGCTTGTCCGAAAGAGTTTAGCCAAATGTTTTACTGGTCAGGATCTCACGAGTGCAAAGTTCTCTGAGTTCTCTGGAAGATGTTTATAATTTGCTACGTCGAGATCGAAATGTAATGACCGATAAGTTAAACTTCGTACAATTTTCCCTACGTATAGTGCTCTTCAGTAGAGCTACTGTTTTTATATATACAAGAAGCCGCTTACAGCGGAATTCAGTCTCGCTTGCTTGAAGATTAGATCGAGAAATGAGGAGGAGATTAATTCTGCACGAAACGAAACAGATTTACTCGCTAAATGTTTTTTACTTCCTACTTTATCGACGTCGATACTTTTTACTTGTTTCTGAATTGATTTAGTAGGCGTCTTAGCGACGACCGGAAATACGTCTGCGGTCGCAGGCTATACGCGTGTATAAAGACACGAAAATTCAAAGGCCTCGATTCCAGAGAAATAACATCATTGCCAGATATCGAAAAAGTGATTTACATGGCACGTCTTTTCAATCATCACCAAAAATAAATCGCTTGCTCAGCCCAAGACTCATTTGCATACAGTGAAAGTTTACAACACCCGACCATCGCAATTTTGTTAATTTAGATTCTTATTTTTTTCCGACCACTCAGTAGTGTTCACTTGCTCCAAGTAATCAACGCTTTCAAGCGATAGAGTTCGTGGACCGACACGTTTCCGAAAAGCTCCAAATTTAATCTTCCTAAGCTGTCTTCGCAAAACATTCTTGGCTTCCATCACGCAACGATTCTTAGTTCCAGTTTCCACGGTGTCCGCAAGGAACGCCTGGCACAATGACCCCCCATTTCTGATCCACAACGACAAAAATGTCCCGGGGGAGGGGGGGTACTTCCAGAAAAATTGGGTGGGGATGTGCGGCACGCTTCCTGAAACCCTTATCCTATTTCAGACCAAAATCTGTGATTTTTCCTACCCTATTTCAGACCTGATCAAAAATTTGATACCCTATTTCAGAACTGAAGCCCTGGAGCCCGGCGCGTGGTAGTTGGCGTAAACACTGAAAGGGAAATGATCTTATCGCCAAATGATGAATAAGTAGCTAATTCTTCTAAAAAACATACCCAATTCAAGACTAGAGTGCACAAACCATACCCTATTACAGACCAAAACGGCTGAAAAAAACATACCCTTTGGCGCCGCACCTACCCATATAGCCTATATAAGGGACTCCCCCCGGGGCGAAAAACGCGTTGCAGATTATTAGTCTCGCTGGTTACGCAAGCGAGACTTACATAAAGCATCCAGTGTAGCATAGCTATCTTAAATGAACCCCGAGTAGCGCCGCAAATGATCCCCGACCTTAAATGATCCTTAAATTCGACCGCAAACGATCTGGACCTCAAATGATCCTGCTTAAAAATGAAATATCGCGGACTACAAGATAACGAGGACGTTATAATGGCGAGGGCTTGACAGCTACGTAGAAAACAGATCTAAAATCATAATACAGTGACCAGATAAATCATAATTTGTTTTATGACAGGTGCAATTTTTCATGTTTTATATTTTTGACAATTATTTTAAGTTCAAATTTGTTTCTTATTAATAAGAAACTACTTATTTATTTTGAAATTAAAAAGTAAATTTACTGACCTTTTCAGAGAATTCATAGGATCACGAACGTGTTTTGAACACATGCTAAAAATAATACCCGATTTGTCTTATAACTTCTTGATCATTTTAATAATCATAGGAATCAACTCAGTTTTTTGTCAGTTTTGTTGAAACACCTTGGCCACTTTGATTGTGTAATCAGCAGAAATATTTACCATCAAGTAGGACGTACCAGATGTATCGCCTGCATACAGTGTGCATACGAAACAGAAATTTTCTGTGCCTATATTCGTTCCTGTAAAATGTAGACCTTTTATCCAGATCGTGGATTATATTAAGCGGGAATGGAACAAACAGAACATGCCTTGGATACCTCACCAATGGTCTTGCTGTATGTCAGTAGAGACTGTCAAAGTCACGTTTACCGCGAAAGTTAATTTGTACTACGTGACTGGAAGTTTTCCTTTTACTTGTCGTTTACAATTCATTACATTCTGCACAAAAATAAGTAGCTTCATGTCAAGTTCATCTATATGAATTATTTTGGACACTTTACGTCAGCTCATTTCCTAATTTGAGAAATTGTCAGCTGTATATTCACGTACCCACGTTTGCTGTAAACATTATTCTAAATCTCTATTGATTCTAAATCTTAGCGTCCATATAGTGCTTTTAACTTTGTGATATATTTTTACCTGATCTTTCTCTGTAAATATTATAATCTGATTTAAAATATCAACATATAATTCTTAGATGTTTAGGTTTCAGATTACTTAATACTAATTGATCAGCTTAAATTCGTAGATTACTTTATTTTACGACACCGCGTTTTTAAGGGAACTTACGTGTTCCTGGGTGCTATGTGTTTAACTTTTAAAATTTTATTGACTTGTTTTATTAACAAACGGGAAGATTTAAACCTAGCTAAATCTTCTTACTACTTTCTCTTTCGGGGAATTTTTTTCATCCGCTTGCATTTACGACAACAGAATTTTAAAAGTTTCCTAGAATGAAGACCAATAGCCCACGTTCGATATATCAAAATTCAAACATGACTCCGAGGCTTTAGGGACAAAATTGCAAAATTTTCACGAATTGACCACTACAGAAAATACCATAACATACAATAATACTCTTTGCTAGTCACTTTCTACCTTGATATCAATTTATACCGTGGTGGAAAGTTTTTTAATTGATATCAGTCTAGACTATCATGTAAGACTTTTTCCGCACTTGAAATCGATTTACTAATACGATTGAACATTTTCCCCTTTGAATCCGACCTTGCAAAGAAATTTTATGACCCTTTATTATCTTGAACTTCGATTTCTAAACAGAATTTTCCTCACTTTTCCGTTCTGCTCCAAAGCAAGAAGATTAAGTTTAGAGAATAGACTACTTGAATAATACCTGATAAACTGTATATAATTCGACAAGCAGGAGAATATAGAAACATCCGTGTCGCAATCATTGAAGTGTACGTGATATGAACCTTTTTTCTGTCGTTTTTTATTCTTCAGTATCTGAAAAATATGTATCCGAAACTAAAACTCGTAAAAAATCTTGGGATACCTATTTTTTCGCCAAAATAAGGGAATTTGCCGTCAAAAATGTCCACCTTATCGCGCGGCAAATTTGATACGCATGCATGACGTAGAATGATTGCTTGAAGGGAAGCTTCACAACACGAGATGGCGGCAGATAAGAAGGATTAATATATTCTCGCCAGGATAACTCTCCGATCATATTCAGAATCTTTGTTTGCTTTGCAACATTCGTTACATTTTCCACACAACAAATAGCAACAACCAAGTTTGCGAAGGCTGAGCAAATCAGCTGACGTCATCAGCCTTTCTTTGATCTTTTAGTCGTTTTCAGTCTCAGGGACATTTAAGGTGATGTTACACCAGGCAATTCGCAACGACGATTTTTAGCGCAACACAGCGTTGCAACATTGTTGCGGCATTGTTTCGAATAGGTACAACAACATTGTTCCAACATAACAACGCTGTGTTGCGCTTAAAATCGTCGTTGCGAATCGTCTCGTGTAACATCACGTTTATGAAGGAGAAAAAGCAGTTTCTTTTGGAAACACATTTCTAAAGATCAAAAACGTCTCGTGTCATACACACTTTAAGACAATAATGCATTAATACGACGTCATTGTGTGTATTTTTTTCAGTTTCTTACAGAGGAGGTGTATGGTGGCCTTACAGTCGGATAATATATTTGCCGTCTTCGAAGTACGATGTTTTAAACTAATCTGTCAATCGCTCTACCACCATGGCTTCTCTTGCTCTTAACAGACTCCTGACAGGGATTTTTCTGTGAGTTATTCCAGCGATGCGCAATTTTCAGACTCAACTTCAAAGTAGTTTCAAAAATGTGTTTCTTCCGCGGTTGATCGGTATGATTTAACTTCACATAAAATAAAGGGTAGGACATGTCTCATATTATGTAAGTAACAGAAGTGAAATGTGAATCTTGAAACTTACTTTGCGCTTGCAATTGTGGCGTCCACTCCTCGTATAATTTCCTTTAACCTTGGAAGGTAATTTTGGCTTACAAAATCTAGAGGATACGCAAGACAAGTGAATTGTTACCTATTCTTATCTCAGTTCACTTTTCTGTTTGGCCGTCTCTGTTTTATCAATTTCGCGTTATTAAACGTTCCAACTTAAACCAACTGCTCTTGGCCGCTAAAGCTTAAAGTTGTCTATAGCTTTTGGCTAGGTCCGGATATGTTCCGAGGCGTTGATGAAGTAAACAGACGATTTGGAGCCTTATGATCGTGCGCCGTGCTTGTACGTTTCCATGGAATTAAAATGGAAATGACAGGAACTAAAAGTTGCATTAAACTTTGTCAAATTGTAAAGGGAAGTTGATCATTTATTTTCATGGCAATTGACAGCATTAGCATCACTGAAACCATTTATTCTTACCGGTAATGGTCAACAAGCTTTTGCTTTCAATTTACTTAATCCATTTACGAAAACATACTGGGTTTGCTCAATAAGTTTCAAATAGCATTTCCCCATATTTTCAATAATTTATGAGTATTAATGTGAAATTTGTCATGTTAGTGTTATTTGATAGTAATGAAAATTGAATGTCTGTCGCGATGTATTATGAATATTGTCCATTTGTTTTATACAAATACACTCACTTCTCCTTCACGCCGGAGAGATCTTTTTTGTTGTTTTTGTGTGTTAATTCCTTGTTTTACAGCATACGTAAAAAGGCAGTCAAATAAATTTTCAATTTCACTGTTTTAAAAAGCAATTAATGTCCACAGGGTTTAATGACTTACATTTAAACTCAGTAAATGGTCTCGTGCTCCTTCTGTTAACAAGCCCTCTTTTTTGCCATTTTTAAAGAGTTGATATTTCTTCCCTCCCTTTGCCTCCCGACATTTTCAAATCAATAAAGACTGCATCCGTATGGACGATACGGATTGTAGCTGAAACGGATAGTGAGGTGATTAGAATAATCAATTCCGAAAGTTTTTGGCAACTGAAATAAAAAGTTTCAATTTTGTACGTAAAAAATCAGTTGGTGTCTCGCTCTCAATGCTAGTGAAACATCTATTTTTCACTTAATGATATATTTCCACTTTTTCCTATGTCGTTTTTTAACTTAAATCACTATTTACTAGACCCTAAAAGAGTTTCCCAAGCTCTATTTATCTTGTACTATCTATTATTGAATGGAACAAATAAAATGGAAAATGAAATGAAAAAAAAATTGTGCACTTAGCCTCGTTTTTAAAGTGAGACTTTTTGGGACTTGGACGATGGACGGTTTCCAGAGAGAGAGAGAGAGAGCTGGGACGGAATGTATTGACGGCCAGGCACCTCGGCACTTCATTCATTCACTGTTTATCATGGCGGAAGGTGGCATATTCGCGGAGGACATTGTTAAGAATGCGCAGGGAAATGTAGGGGTTGTTTTAGAAGATGCTGAAGAAACTACTGACGAATCAGACAGTGACGAAGAAGCTCTAAAAAAGGGACAAATAGTGGTTTGTTGGTATCCTTCTGGCAACGAGGAGACCATCTCGATTTCAAAGGTGATAGTAGTGCTTTATTTGCATTTGCGCAATGTTTACCGGCATTTTGATTTTGATCCACGCAATCTTAACTGCTCAATTTTCTTTTCATTTTAACTTCAGTTTCTTATCTCTTAAGACTGAAATTTATCTCATTTACTCTATTGTAGCAATTAAACGTGTCAATTTTTCCTTCGCCCGATTGAAAAAAACAACATTAATATTGTACATGTACAAGCATGTTTTTAAACGTGGGAGATCAACTATATCTGCAAACTTTTTCAAAATTTCCTTTTGTGATTTCCATTTGCATTTCCTGTAGGTTATTTTCGGTGTCATGCTTGATATTTTATGGAATGTGCAATACTAGCTACTGCCTAAGTTGTTTAGCTCGACAGGAAGATGTGTATTTGATGCCTATGCAAGTACCTCAAGAGGCACTTCGATTTTGATATTGTCTCCATGAAAGGGGGGGGGGAAGGAGGTTAAAATGAAATGGCTTTAGAACCATGGCAAAGAAAGTCTTAACACTATTATGTATTTTTTTAAAAACAAATTTACTCAGCAACTTTTTTTCATGAGCTAGTGAGTACTAGGGAGTCAGCCTACATATGTACAAGGTTTGGAATTAATTTGTCGGTCATGGAAAGTCGTGGAAAATTGAAATTACTTTTAGCAAATTAGTTACTACAGATGTCAAAGCAAAGATAAAATAAGATAAAGACAAGTATAATTGAATAGCACAAACTGTGCACATTTTGATGGAAACTACATGTAGAGTTTGGGTCTGTTGAAGATGTCTTTAGCCTCTTTCGATCTGTCAGAACAGACCGGCAAAACCATTCCTGTCGCAATGAAAATTTCACTTTTAATCAAAACTATCCAGCGAGATTAGTCAAATCTTAAATAGTATGCACGAAGGAGATGGTTTTTCAGCAAAAATCCTTTCGAAAAAGCCGATTTCATTTGCTAACTGACTGGTCCGGCTGGCCAGTTCTGACATATGGAAAGCGCCCTAAGTTAGCACTGGTGAGGTTAAAAAATGACCAAACAATGCAAGAATAGTTTTGAGAATTTTGGAAAACAATGGCTATACTGGCTAATTAACGTCATGGAAAACTGGAAAAGTTATGGAACATCATATGAGCATGAAACCTGATGTGTTACTTTTGTACCTGACAGTTAAGTTTCACAGTTGATGAACTGAGGTTAATTACAAAAATAAAGTGGTCCTTTATTGAAAGGACTATTATGTAGTACTATTTATAGTACAAGTACACATGAGAGCACTTCTAGAAGGGGAAGGGAAAATAATCCAACATTTTATGTTGAAGATCTTTTGGTGCTATATTTGCAGCAGCAAATCTACCACTCTCTAGAACTGGTTGACCAAGAAAAGATTTTTTAGGCCAAGTGAAAAAAAATAAATGTTTCTCGTCCAGATTTCTATAAAAAGGAGAGTGGGCAACTATAATATATATTTGTAATACGTAATATTTTCAACTTTTCTATTATGGCCTTTCAGTTAAATACTTTCTTTAGAAATTATTACCCTCCCACAGTGATAAATTGGAGGTCTTCGGTCAAAACAAATATCAATAAAAAAAAGGTCCGATATTTATTAAACACAAATTGGTTTATTTTAATGCATGTTTTTAACAACATGATGCATTGTATTTAGATATCTCAATAGTTAGGCTGCATTAAAAACCACAATTTATGACTCAGTATTTAATGGAATTTACTGAAATGAAAAGTAATGCCTGTTACTGGAAACTAAAACAATCAACCCTCAAAGTTAAAATTTTTGTTCAGTGGCCATTTGGCGATCAGCTCTTTGGGTTTAGTCGCCAGGGGAAATTTTTAGGCGCCAAATTATATTAATAAATTAATATATCAAAATTGTCCTTAACAAAAGCAGTTAGCAAGTTTAACTTAAAATGTAGCACTGTCTATAAATTACTCGTTTATTGTGCAAGGCATTAGTTACTGATAGTCTGAGAATAAGGTTTGCAGATTCATCTCCTTGAATCAATACTGAAACGGAATTGTAAAGACAATTACCATTTCCAGTTTTCTTTAGGGCCTTCAATCCTTCTGTATAATCCCCAGTTGGTATATGAGACCAGAACTTAACTCATCCTCTGTTAATGTGTTCAAAATTTCCCAGTCGCAACTTGATAGGCGACCTTTTTTTTTTTTTNTTGCGAAAGCCTGACAAAGGCAGGAGAGTAAAGGAAGATCGACAAGTTTTCTAGATCAAATCATTGCTTTATAGAGATAACGTCGCGTACGTGAAAATATTTCGCAACGAGTTGTACTGGGAAAAAATGTTTTTCCCAATGAATTGAAAGAAACCCAAACAAAAATGCCGCTTACGAAATAATAAATTTTCTTTTTTCTTTATCATCGCTGCAGGTGTTAAAAAAAAACATTTTTTGCAACAACCATAAGCTGTCAGTTTTGCGATGTTTAGTTTCGCTTACAATTATCGCTTTTGTTTACAAAACCGCGATTCAACTCGCAGCACGGTTCACATGTTACGGTTATCACATAATGTTCTGTGTTGAATTTGCACCAATTTAGCTCTCCCTCTTCATGTTATTAGATTGTTTCAGTATTGATTTAAAAATATTTATAATATGTAGTCCAGTTAAAAAACCACCGAACTTGGCTAGACAAGCATTCCTAAGATATCGAAGAAATCGTTACTGTCGACAAAAGCGCTTCGATTGCGTGCCATTTGTCACGTGTCAAAAGTTAAAATATCACGTGCAAGGCAACAGACTGAAGGCGATTAGGGGAACGAATGCAAGTCAAGTTTCATTGATGTTCATTTTCAAAATGCTTAGCTCTGGGACTATTTTTAAGTTTTCAATTTATTATATAGCATGTTTTTCAACGGAAAAGTAAAAAAGTAATGTAATTCAAATCAGCTAGAATAAATGTTCTTCATATTTCAGTAGAAGTGATTACCATTTCTGTTTCTATACGCACAACACGAACCTATTCTTCACGGTCGCCAGCTGGGCAACTATTCTCCAAATCAAGTCGCCAGTTCCAAAATTTTAGGCGCCATGGCGACTAAAATGGTCGCAACTTGGAGGGTTGACAATGAATGTTGAAAGTAACACCGGTTTGTTTTTGTTCGTTCCAACTTTTCTTAAGGACTGGCTGCCCCAAAAACTGAAGTGGGGAGGGAAGAGAAAGATTTTTTTCTTGGTCTTACCTTTTACTTTAAAGATGGATGAAAAAGAGTTACTGCTTTAACTAAGTGTCAGGTGCTTGCAATATTACAATGTAGGTAAAATTTCACCCAAAATGTGAGCTGTGATTGAGTACTGTGAGTACAGCAGCTGTTTTGCTCTTAACGTGTAGCTTGATGATGGTGCAAGTTAAGATAGCTTAGCCAATAACCCTTTTCAATATGCCAGATTAAACTGTCATTAAACTATGAACAAAACCTTTATAACTTCCAAGACATCATTTTCAACATCATTACAAACAAATTTTCTGTGGTTCGCATGTTTTACTCATCTTACTCAAGATTGGGAAGATTTTTTTAGATGGCGAGCAATCACACGTGCAATTTTTTTTTTGTCATTTGTCAGCTGCACAGTCTTGTGCATCCACAGTATATTGCTGTGCTTGAAGAATGCAGTGTCCGATAGCCCAAGGCTAATGAATTTTTCTATTAATTGGGCTAGGGAATTATGTTGTTAACTTCCCCGATGAGCAAGTGGCATTTTTTCAGGGTAATTCAAATTATTGAAGAATTTTAATCAATTCTGCTCATCAACTTTCTAGGTGAAATGATTTTGGGGCTAATACATATCGCAACAGCTTGTCCAAATGGCAAGTTGTAAAACTGAAGTTTTTGCACCGTGACAGTTCTTCATTTTGCATAATTGTTTTGTGACCCTTGTATCTCCATTTGTATCAAAGTATAGTAAGAAATTGTGTCTTGGCACCTAACCACTTGGGCTAACCAAATGGCAAAGGTTTTAAGCAAAATGTACATCTTTTTATTCTTGCAGAAACTTTGCACTACAGCAAAAACCCGCATATAAGAACACACGATTTCGGAGGTCAGGCTGATTGAGTTCTTATTTATCGGGTGCTTAATGACAAATCAGCCTCAAAATGTTCTTGAAATGTTCTTAAATTTTTATTTAGTAATACTATCCAAAGCATGTTGGGAGAGGTATATTTAGCATATTTTAGGAAAACAAACTAAATAATTATTCTGTAATTTGATTATATTAACATATGAAGTTATCTGACAGCAAACATAAACTGACATGTTTTGTAATTATAACACTTTTTCCATTTTATAAGAACATTTTACAATTTTCAGACTGATCCTGCTCTTATAAAAATGGGGCTTTATTGGCCAAATTTCAGCCCGGTGTTCTTAATCCATTTGTTCTTATATGCAGTGTTTACTGTATCTTGATGTCATGTGTTTTATAGAAAAACATGTCTGCCAAACAACTTTTTGTTCTCCCATGAAGTTTTATGGCATATCTGTGGTTCTTTGTGCAGTACAGAACATTGTTTTCAGTGGTTAAATTGGCATGCTCACAGCTGCAAACACAGTGTACTTTAACTGTTACAAAGTGTGAATATTTCTTACCCTGATCAGTTGGTTTGTTTTGCTCTACAGGTAAAATTGGCTGATAGAGCGCTTCTTCCTGGTGATGTTGTCAAGTTTTCTGATGTCAACCAAGGCACACAGAAAGGATTTGTGAGTAATGTTGAAGTTGCTGCCAGTGTCAAAGTCCTAGTGGCAAACCAGATATTTCACTATTTGGATTGCAAAGAACTCTCCCCTTTACAGGTAACAAGACTTGAAACTAGTAATGACTCACATTCTTGTCTATATAACAATAAGATAAACCCAGGATTAACCATTGTTCACTTAAACTTGTGATAAAAATTTCCATTAGCATATAGCAGTTTTGAAGCTTTGTCTAAAATATTTTCTGGGGGAATTTGTTTAATAGTTCTACACAGTAGAGAGGCATCTTTAAAATGATTTTATTTTCAACTGCTAACTTTTAAAAGGTTTAGGCAAATTTCTGGAAGGCATGAATGACAAGTTTTGAATTTTTCCCATGGTTTGTAAATTTTATTAGAGTCTGGAACTGTCATGTTGGCATTGACACAAAGAATTTTTGGTATTCCAGGTGCCATGCTTGTCTTAGAGGTGTCAATTTGTTACAACAAAGTTTTTTTCTTCCTTAAACTCATCTCATAAAACTACTGATGAGACTGTGACTGGTAACCATTGGAACCAAAGATTGAGTGCTGGCTGCCAGATTTTCAGAGTCCTTTACTCCTTGTGGTTTTTTAATTTATATTAAAAAAATTGTCTCAAGTGACCTTTAAAGTGCCATGGTTACAGGCACCTTATTGTTTTATATGCCCCTGCATTTGCATAATAGAGGTACTGTGTATGTACCCTGGCTCCAGAGGTCCATTCTTGAAATGTGTGGAATAATATATAAACCCTGCTCACAGTTTGATAAAGCTCCCAAGACAGCATAAGGTAATAAGGTAAGGAAAAAGCCCTCTGACACCCACATGGCCATGGTACTTGATTGACCTGCACGCATCCAAACCTCTTATCCCATAGAGTACTGAAGTGATGACGTCATAAAAATGAAATTTGTGAAATTATGGGATTTGTTAAGATACTCTTAAAGAACAACGTCCAAGACGCCTACTTGCCAAAAATTAGCAATTCGGGGCAAATTGTCTCTGAGATATTAGCCCAGTTATGCTGTGACGATTCCACACAAATCCTTCTAAATTTGGCTTGGTTCATAAGATAAGGAACCAGGTAAGATTTAGAAGGATTTGTATGGAGTCATTGGAGCAGGAGACAATCTGCCCCAAATTGCTAATTTTTGGCAAGTAGGCGTCCTTGAACGTTGTTCTTTCAGAATATCTTAATAAATCCCAGAATTTCACAAATTTCATTTTCTAGGATGTCACACTTCGGTACTCTATTGGTCCCTATAACCTGCACTGCCTATTGTTTTCAGGGATAGGGGCATTGTTATGTCACCATCCCTATTGTTGTCCAAGCTTATAACAAACCTTGTTTGGAATAGGTGCGCATAGTACTATGTGTGTAAATAACAACAGAAAAATATGGAGATTTTTACGGAAAAGAAACAACCCAAATTATGACCTGGCAAGCAAAAAGTTTGCTTCAAAAAGTTGATGTTAATTTCAAACCCTGCCTTTGGGTATTTTTATGCCGCTCTCTATGTGTTTTGCAGCATTTTATAATTGGAGCTCATGTTAGCTTGGGTCCATGGCTTGGAACAGTCACTGAGGTGTACAGACGAGTTGTAATTATGCTAAAGAATGGCTCAAGGTATAGTAATTTGATCACGCAGACACGGGTTTTAAACCAGTGATAATATTGAATCACAACATACAGTGTATACACTCAAGTATCTTATTTTTTTTTTAAAAAAGTTGGTGTGACATATCTTTATATATTTACAGTGCAGCTGGGAAAATCGTGAACACTTGAAATATCTCAGGAATGTTTATTGTGTTATGCCCAATCACAGCAAAGATCAGGACATGCAAACAAGCTACAAAACCACAAACTTATTAACATTCTTGCTTGGGGTTCAGTTTTCTCATGCCTGGTCTGCTTTTTTTTGTTTGCAAAACAATAACATTCCAGAAATATTTCTGGTGTCTGCGGTTTTCCCGGTTTGCTTTCACTATGTTGTTTGTAATCTATAGCCATTAATGTAGATGTAAATATTAAGTGATTCATTTATTTCTGTTTAATTTTAATAATATTTTCACAAATTACTTTTCAGGTGTGCTATAGAAGGGCCTGCAGGAGAACAGTCATCAATGCTGTTTGATATGAGTGATCAGCGAGATGAGGTAATCTAGCCACTTCCTGAAAAGAAAAGCTACCTTATAGACTTGCTCTGAGCAGCTGTTTTGAAGAAAGTTCAGGCTAAATAAAAAAGTTTAACTGTCATCTCTTGCTCTGTTTTGTTGCAGAGCAAACGTTTTGTCATGTGCCTGTTTCTTGTTGACTTGATTTTGTCTTCTAGTTGGGTTTACTATTTGGGGGAACAAGGGTGGTCCAGTGGTGAGAGCTCTTGCCTCTCACTAATTTGGCCGAGGTACACATACCAGCATTGATGCCATATGTGAGCCGAGTTTGTTGATTCTCTACCTCACTCCAAGAGGTTTTTCTCCCGATACTCCGGATACTTCAGTTTTCCCCTCTCCTCAAAAAGCAACACTTCTAAATTCCAATTTGATCATCAACACATGGACATGTTTAAATCGAGTTCTTAAGAGCTCCTAAATGCTTCATGGTTAAACAAGTTACAATTTATTGCTTTTGTTTTATAATGATATTCCAACCAAAATTCCATACTCCTGTCTGAATGTTTTCTTTTAATTTTGTATTGTAGGATTGTCCTTTCTATTCTCCACTGTTTTACCCTGGCCAGAGATTAACAGGTTCTGCCAGAGCATTCAAAGAAGCCAAATGGTTATCAGGTGTAAAACCCATCTTAAACAACCAGTCACACATTAAAGGAACTGTAGAGGAGGTAAGTACATGTACTTAGTACAAAAGTAAAATCCGTCATTTGATACTGCAGCTTGAATAAATGTTCCTTTCAAAACCACTATTCGATTACATCCAAAATTCTTGTCCTGTACACCTGTGATTGTCCCACATTCGTTTCTTTCTTCCCTTTCTTCTTTCTATCTCTGAGTGGCTTGTTATGTTTAAAGTTTTTGATTATATCTATCAGGTCAGTGTAATAGCATGTGAAGTAGACTGGCAAGTCTGTGGTGCATGGCAACAAGGTTGCAATGGAGATGAATGTCTCAAACCACCAGATCTCACTGTGACTCAGGAACAGCTTCCTAGGTAAATTGGCTTGTTTACTACATGTATACTCCTTCAGTTTATCGGTTACAGTGAGTTTGTCAGCCAATCAATGTACAAAGAGACCAATTTCGATACATTTAAATTAATACTTAACTTGGTTCTGAGGCTTGGGGGAATAAAACAGAAGAAATGTATTATTCATTGCTGAGCCTCAAGATGATTTTTTTTTTTTATTCCCCTTACATGTAAGCCTCAAAGCCAAGTATGAATTTTGATTTATCAAAATTGGTCTGTTGTAGAATTTTACTGAGCCATGAGTTATCTTGAGTTAGCAGTGTAATTTACAAGCGCTTGGAAAGAAGACTTTTTTAATTGAATTTGGCACCAAATATCCTACCTTACACATACCAATATGTAATAGAGACATTGTGTTCCTTTGTTTACGAACAGATTGTTAGTTGTGAACCATTTCCGACATGCAAACCTTCAAGTTGGAGACAAAGCATTCTATACAGTGAAGGCACATGATCTGAGATATATTTCTAATGGTGAGAGCTTATTAAAGGAACAGACTGATGATAATGATAATCCTGAACATGCCTACACCAGCCCAACATCTGACAGTCAGGCAGAAGGGTGTGGTGTACATGAAGTACAGCCTGTAAAAACTTGTCAAGGAAAAACGGTAACTGAAAGAGGAGATTTAGAAGGCAGCTGTTTAAGATCTGAAGAAAGTACAGAGAGCTTTGTGCCTGAAAGTGATTCAAAAACCAGCAGTGGGTCGACATCAACAAGCTCTCTCTGTGAGGCAAATCCAGCAGTAAATACGACCTCTGAACTGGCATCTACAGAAAAAAGACAATCAATGTCAAATTTGACTGAAACCGGTGATGGGACCAATCAGATTGACACAAATGACGGCCATCATACCGCTGGCTCAGATTCTGCTGATGCGGACGAAGATTCAGATGGAGGCGAAACTGTAACGCCAAAGGCAAAGGCCTCTGGATCATTTAAACATGAATCTGGTTCATCTCATGTTGTACGTTACCCCACTAAACGAAGGAAGAAACGGTTAAGAAGGAAGCGAAAAGCAGCGCCTCCCCTGAAGGTCAATACTGGGGACAGGGTGTGTGTAGAAGTCACAAACACTTGTACTACAGTTGATGTTATATGGCAAGATGGTTCTAAACAGGATAAGATCCTATCCACGGATGTGACTCCAGTTTTTCACTTGGATGAGCTAGAGTTTTTTCCGGGGGATTTTATTTCTGATAAAAGAGGTGAGCTACTCTTATAAAGTTACAGCACTTCAATAAACGAAAGACTTCAATTTCTCTTCCATAATCTGTACTACAAAAATCTCTAGTATTTCCAAAAATTGCGGTTGTCGTAAAACTCTTAGACATGAATACACAAACAGCATCAAACAAAAGTACTACACATACATTGTAGCAGCCTTTATTTTACCTCTTACAAATTGAATTTCATCCCGACACTTGAAGGTTAAGAAAAACTATTTGAACAGTAGTTTGGGGTTAGAATCTTAAACTCAGGCAAAAATTCAAAGCCAAAGAAAATCATGTACCGTGACGTGCTTGGATATCTGATGAAAAACTCCTTGCTTTGTCGTCACCATTTACTTCAGTTTTTTTATCACAGTATCGAACACCTCGAAGTTCATCAAAAAATTAATATTTTCAGCTTTTTTGTCCGTGTTTGAATTGTGAGGAATTACCGTTTCTTTTGTGTAAAATGCTTTAGTACATGGTGTTTTACTCCGGTTTATCTGAGCAAAATATTTCAGTGTCCCTTCAAATTAGGTGTACAGGAAACTTAATTGCTGTAAAAATGTACTCCAAACAGAAAATGCCGACCCATCTATCTATGGGGTGGTTCTTACCGCTGACCACAAGTCGCGCATGTGTCATGTGAAGTGGTTTTCGCGAGAAGGCCAGGAGCTGCGTGATGAACGTGACGTGAGCGTGTATGACATCACGGAACACACGGACTTTGTGTTTAGTGCTGGTGATGTAGTGGTTCGTGTAGCAAAAGGTGACAGTGACGGTACAGCTGCTGAAGGCGGAGACAAGCCTATTCCCTGTGTAGGGCAGGTT
The DNA here is from genome assembly GCA_942486025.1 of Porites evermanni. NCBI lineage: Eukaryota > Metazoa > Cnidaria > Anthozoa > Scleractinia > Poritidae > Porites > Porites evermanni. The sequence goes on from CALNXI010001933.1 coordinate 91,877, forward strand.
GGTTGTGCTTTTGAACTAAATCGACTTATTTTCCATAGGCAAATCACTGTACCTTACTATTTTGGGTATTTTGGGTATTTCTCTTTTCCTTTCATTTTCTAATTTGGCATTCCCAGTGAGGTTTCGAAAGCAAAAGCCCTAATTTGCACAAGAAAGCAAAATCCTAAAGGATTCTGGTCGTGGTAGTAAAATGACGTCATCGTGCAAATGGTCTATTGATTAACTTTAGTTTCTTTGGGAGGGGAGATTAACCTTCAACCACAACATTATGGAGCTCGAGCAAAGGAGGTTTTGAGCGTAGTACGTCAACTAGAAGTGAGGCCTTTTGCCATTTAATATGCCTCCACGCTACAGGATTTGTATGTATGCCTTTACTCTCATAGAAACGATTTGCCTCCTCAAAACGGGGCAAAACACTGCTCATGAATGCAAAAAGTCCACTTCCTGGTTGACGTGAGTTGATCAAAAATGTCCTTGCTCGAGCTCCCTATTTACTCACGTTTAATACCCACGGCTCGCGACATAACGCCATACTCTTGGAAGTTTTTGAAGTGTGAAAGAGATATAACCTTACCGCTGCAGTCATGCGCACTAAGGCAAAGCATCAAAGCGCGTGCTTGTTGTTCTTGGCATTTCCTCGTCATTTAAGATTAAGTCACTGTAGTGCTGTATAGAATGCATGTGATCAAATAGACAGAAAGGATACAGTGCGTATGATAGTTGATAGTGGTCCTTTCTGTCGTTTACATTCGTTTTTTGTTATTTCAGGTTACCCTTGTAGATGAAGAAGGCTCTGTCTTCATAAAATGGGTGGACAAGACTCTTTCCAAAGTTAAACCTCAAGAACTGTATAAAATTGATGCCGAGGTGAGGCGTCGGTTAACTGTTGATTTTTCAAATTAGACTGTTGAGTTACGTCACTGACTGCCGAAACGTCACCTTTCTCAGACATTCTCCAGGCTTGAAAATTCAGTATCGTATTTTACATAACTGATCGCGTAATATTTTCGACTCTTTATTCAAAACCGTTCTATTGCCGGCAGGATGATGGTCATCTATCGACGGACGGTTCTACAGTTGAATCAGAAGATGAATGGGAGACAGCCAGTGGAGAAAGTGAGGATGATGAAGATTTAGCAGTTGACATTATGGATCTTGCTGCAGCGGCAGCAGGAGAGGGTGGCGACATTACAGCTGATCAGGCAGGGCAGACCACTGATGAAGGAGCAGAAAATGTTGATAGAGAAGCTCTACATGAGGCCAGAAACAGGATGAATGAAATTCTATCCAATTCTAATCCACGTAAGCTGTTTAACTGTGATTACTACACAGTAACCTTGTTTTATCTCTCAGGTGACTAGCCTGAGAAAACAGCCGACTTTTCGCGACGCCACCACTTTCGAGAACAGGTTTCCCTGCGTCTGAGGAATGAACAGAAATTTTATACCGATGACGTGTCTCTACCCAGATCTGATAGGTACTTCTGATTGGTCGTGCCGCGTGGGAAATTTCCTTCAACCAATCAGAAGCACTACCCAGATCTGGGTAGTGATACGTCATCAGTATGGAATTTCTGCGTTTGTTCCTCACAGGTCATTTCGCGGGGAAACCAGTGGACGTGTCGCGAAAGCTGGCTACTTTCATAGGGTATCAGGGGTCAGTTTAATAATACTTTTACAAGTATAATTTAAAAGTGTAGTTTTCTGGTTTTTGACTCTAAAACAGTGGCTACACTTGTAAAAGTTTCATAAAATTGTCCCCAGGTGACGAATGCAGCCAACTGTGTGTGTTTTAGATATTTGAAAACCACCCACACACATGCTTATTTTACCCTTTAATTTTACAATCATCAGATTTGCTCAATTTTTCATTGTTGTTCTTTTAAACATCTTAATTGTTTTTTGGCTGCATTTAGTAATACGTAAAATTCCGAAAATAAGCCCCTCCAAATATAAGCCCCCCAAACAGGTAACGCAAAAAACCCTCCGTTAAATCGCCCCTCCAAATATAAGCCCCCCGGGGGCTTGTACTTGGAAAATTGCCCTCAAATACAAAGTAAAACAAAGCGAAAACGGGAAATTTACTTCCAACTTTCCCGATTTTGAAACGCAAATTTCCCTCCGTAGATAAGCCCCTTCGAATATAAGCCCCTCTAAAAGGGCCTTTGAAAAATATAAGGCCAGGGGCTTATTTTCGGAATTTTACGGCATTGCAAGAAAGTTAGAGAAGTGAGGTTGAATAACTAGAGTACAATGCTTTTACCTCTTTCGCCGGCCCAGCTTCAACATTGAAGACGTGACTTGTAGTTCTACTTTTTACGTTTGTAAACAAATTCGTTTGGTATTGTAACATAACATAACTTAACATAACTTTATTATCTATATGGCGCAAAATACATGGGTATATGATCATTTAACTTTACCTGTTTAGCAGTTCTTTCACATGATATCAGAATCTTTTAGTACTTTATGAACAAGATGAAATTTGAGATATTCAGTGAATTTTTCTTTTGGCATATCTCCCAACATTTTAGAACCTCTTGGCTCAAGTAGTTATCGATCACATTTATTTATTTATTTATTTATTTATCA